>CAJQZM010042212.1:0-16458 GCA_907164665.1 Colias nastes | reverse complement strand
CTTGCGCCCGGTCAGGCGCTCATAGGCCAGACGCACCCAGGTTGTGCGCGCCACCTCGCCGAACGTACCGATATGCGGCAGACCGGAGGGTCCATAACCCGTTTCGAGCAGAGCCGGCTCTTCACCACCACGCGCCTCGACATGGGCCGCAATTTTTCGCGCCTCCTCGAACGGCCAGGCTTTCGGCAGAGCAGGAGCGTCGGGAGGGAGGATGCTGGTGTTGTGTGCAGAGTCAGACATGATTGGACGAAAACTAGAAATAGTTCCGTCCCGGGTCAAGCAAGTTGGCATGTGCCATACGGATCGACTGCGACGCGTGACCGGTCCCCCTAGGTTTCACGACCCTGCATTGCCTGACACACAAAGGGCGGAAGGCCTCCCCCGCCTCTTCGTTCCCTGTCCTTATCGTTCCGACGCCCATGCGGAGCCTGCGCCTTGGGTACATGGCATTTGGGCAGACGTTCGATGCAAGAGCTTGCTGGCGGGCCGGGGCAACTCCGTCTATGCTGGCGGCGATGCCCACTCCTTCACGTGCCTCGCCTTATGACGCTCCCGCCCTGATCACCACGCGGGCGCAGGCATCGATCCTGACACCGGATGGCGAATTGCTTGCACTCGGAGCGCAGGATGCAGCGGCCATGCTGGCAACCCTGCCCCCGCCGATGCTGATCCACGGGCCTGCCACGATCAGGCGCCTCAATCTGACGCCCCCGGGACAACCGGTACCCTGGTTCGATCTGCTCGAACTCTTCCTGTTCATTTTCCCCACCCGTCCTGTCGTCCCCACGGCACGCGGTATGGGCATGGCACTCGGCCTGACGGTACCCGATCCGTGCGAGGCCGATTTCCTTCGCCTCATTCTGGAGCGTCTGCGCGCCGCCCTCGTCGCACTGACAGAAACGCGCGAAGCCGATACCCTCTCCGCATTGCTCCCGCTGCTTTCGCGTGCCGGGTGGGCATGGGCCGGCTTTGTCGAAGACGTACTCCAGACAAGCCCGAGCCAGCAGCGTCACCCCTACGAGGCCCTGCGCGTATGGCGTCGCCTGCCACGGTGGGAGGAAATGGCCCAGCGCCCACCGCCGGGCAGTCGACCGATCAGCCCGTCCGAGGCACGCCTTCGCCTGACGCGCATTCTCGGCGAGGGTGCCGAGACGCGTCCGGGCCAGGCCGATTATGCCTCTGCCGTCACCCATGCGCTTGCCCCACGCGAAGGCGCAGGCATTCCAGAAATCGTGCTGGCCGAGGCCGGTACCGGAACCGGCAAGACACTGGGCTATATTGCACCGGCCAGTGTCTGGGCCGAGCAGAATGACGGCCCCGTCTGGATTTCGACCTATACGCGTCATCTGCAACGCCAGATCGAGCAGGAATTGCGACGCCTCTATCCGGACGATGCCGAACGGCGCGAAACCGTCGTGCTGCGCAAGGGCCGGGAAAACTATCTCTGCCTTCTGAACATGGAAGACGCCGTCAATACGCTGGCCTCGCGCCCCAGCCCCTCGCCCACCGCCCTGATCGGCCTTTCCATGCTGGCACGCTGGGCCGAAGCCACGGAAGACGGCGATCTCATGGGCGGCGATCTGCCGGGCTGGTTCGGCGACATCTTCGGCAGCAGCACGCTTTACGGCATGGCCGATCGTCGCGGCGAATGCATTCACGGTGCCTGTCCGCATTACCAGACCTGTTTTGTCGAGCATTCCATACGTCGCGCACGCGGCGCACGTCTGGTTATCGCCAATCATGCCCTTGTGCTGTCCCAGGCCAGCTGGTCCAGCCTCGCGCGCGACGACGTGCCCGACGAGGACCAGCTTCCCACGCGCTATTTCTTCGACGAAGGGCACCACCTGCCCGAGGCCGCGGACAGCGCCTTCTCTCTCGCCCTGTCGGGGCTGGAAGCCGCAGAACTGCGACGCTGGCTGCTCGGCGCGGAAGGCAGTCGTTCGCGCGCACGCGGGCTTCGACGTCGTCTTGAGGATCTCGTTGCCACTTCCCCCGCACTGGAAGCCCCTCTGGATGCCATCCTGACCGCTGCTCACGCCCTGCCCGCACCCGGCTGGCTCGGGCGCCTGAATGGCGAGGACGATTCCGATCAGCCGGTCGTGCCCGATCTGGTCGTCAATGCATCGGAACAGTTCTTCCGCGCATTGCGGGCCCAGCTTGAGGCCCGCCGGATCGGCTCGCCCCGGCAGGATGCGTCGGAATGCGAGCTGCATCCCGCGGGTGAAGTCCTGCAAGAAGCGACATATCCACTCGATACCGCGCTCAGGCGCCTGCTCTCGCCGCTGGAAACACTTGTCGAGCGTCTCAAGGCCCTGCTCAGCGAGCCCGATGACGCGCTCGAAGCCGCCCAGCGCCTGCGTATCGAGGCGATGATACGCTCGATACGCAGGCGCGCCATTTCACGGGTGGAGGGCTGGATCGCGATGCTCGACACCGTGCTCGAACCGGACGATGCCAAAGGCAAGGCGTTTATCGACCTGATACGCGCCGAGTTTCTGCCCGGCCGTCAGGGCGAGACCGATATAGGGCTGCACCGGCACTGGCGCGACCCGACCATTCCTTTCGCCTCGGTCATGCAGGGACCGGCACATGGCATGCTGATCACCTCGGCCACGTTGCGCGACCAGACCCCGATTGGCGGCGAAAGCGGCCCGGATCCGCGTCTTGTCGAGCAAAGCTGGCAATCGGCAGAAACCCGTCTCGGTACGCCCCATTTCATCAAGCCGCCGCTGCGGGCTTCGCTGCTCAGTCCGTTCGACTACGCCCATCAGACACGTGCGCTGATCGTGACCGATGTGCCGCCAAACGATCTCGATGCACTGGCAAGCGCTTATCGATTGCTGTTTCTGGCGTCTGAAGGTGGCGCACTGGGTCTGTTTACCGCCATCTCGCGCCTGCGCGCCGTGCATCAGCGCATTGCCGCGCCTCTGGAAGAGTCCGGTCTGCCGCTCTATGCGCAGCATGTCGACACAATGGACAATGCCACGCTGGTCGATATCTTCCGAACGGAGCTGCATTCCTGCCTGCTCGGAACGGATGCGATGCGCGATGGGGTGGATGTACCGGGACAGGCCCTGAGGCTGGTGGTGTTCGAACGCACACCCTGGCCACGCCCCGATATCCTGCATCGCGAACGGCGCAAGGCGCTTTCACCGGACGATCCACGCGATTACGACGATCGCCTGACACGCATGAAGCTGCGTCAGGCTTTCGGTCGGCTCATACGCAAAGGGGACGATCGCGGTGTGTTTGTCATACTCGACCGCCGCATGCCATCGCGCCTGCTATCCGCCTTCCCCGACGGTGTCTCGGTCGAGCGGGTCAGTCTGGCCGAGGCCGTCAGGCAGATCGGCGCGTTCTTGCCGCACACGCCCACTCTGGAGGCAGAGGAGCCCCGAACATGACGGAAACGGCGCTCATCACCCTGTTCGGCGATGCGCTCGAGCCAGACGGGCCGCTTCTGCGTGGAACGGTTCTGGAAGATACGGATCGGCCCCTGATCGGGATCGATCCGTCGCGGCGCGTCATGATCAATTCTCCGGCAGGTCTGACATTGTTCCAGATCGCTCCCGCCCTGTATCAACTGCGCGATGCCTCCGGCCTGCCATGGTCTCATGCGCCCGATGGCTCGCGCGACCTCGTTATGGAACGGGCCAGCTGGAGCGAACTGACCTGCCTTGCCCTGAAGCGCTTTCCTGTCATCGCTCCCGCACGGCATGATTTTTCTCCCATTCCGCGCAGACTGCACTTCATCTGCAATGACGCGGCGACGCTGGATCCCGAAATCAGAGCCAATATTGCCCGCACAGCACAGCTCAATCCCGGATGGGAGACGACCCTGTGGGACGAGGCCGCACGCTACCAGTTCGTCTCGGACGAATATGGCTGGGACGTGCTGAAACTCTATCTCATGATCGGGGCGGAATACGGCGCGGCAAAAGCTGATTTCTTCCGCTATCTGCTGATCTATCGACTGGGCGGCGTCTATCTCGACCTGAAATCGACCATGACCCGACCGCTCAATACGATCATGCGTTCCGATGATGAATATCTGATCTCGCAATGGAACATGTCAGGCTCGGGCCAGCATAAGGGCTGGGGCTTGGGCACTTCGATTGCCTATGTGCCGGGTGGCGAATACCAGCAATGGTTCCTGATCGCGCGGCCCCGTCACCCCTTTCTGCGACGCGTCATACAGCTGGTCATGACCAAGATCGCGACCTATCGCCCGGAGGTCCACGGTGTTGGGGCGGTAACCACGTTCAACATCACCGGTCCGCATGCCTATACCAAGGCCATCTATCCGGTGCGCAGCCTTTTCGCTCACAGGGTCTTCGATGCCGAAAGCGAGGGGCTGGTCTATTCGGTGATCGACAATCACCGTGCGCGAAGCGGCAGCAATTATCGTGAGGCGCAAACGCCCATCGTGACCGGGCATGAATCCTATCGCCTCTAACCTCTGAAGCGAGCGGTTTCGCACAGCCGGGAACGCTCATGCGACCGCAGGTCTAATCGGGCGCGACCCTGTGGCACGAACTGCGCCACAGGGCCACAGGTTTTCAGGATCAGAAATTGACCCCGGCCTGAAGGAACACATAACGACCCATATACAGATCGCCATAGAGTCCTGCGGCGCTGTTCGTCGAGGCATCGGCCACGAACGGCGGCTGCTTGTCGAGCAGATTGTTTACGCCAGCCGTGAAGTTCCAGCGGTTCAGGCGATAATTGACCGAGACGTCATGCGAGAAGATACCCGGCGTCTTGTAGCGGCCGTAGCCAAGCGCCGTGCTGAGATCCTGCGATCCGTTATTCCAGACCATGCCACCCGTATATTTCATCATATAGGTGACGCCCCAGTTGCCATGCTGCCAGTTGACCGTGGCATAGTCACGCACGCGCGGCTGACCCGTTCCCGACTGGTACATCAGGCGACCGGCATAGTTATACCACTGGCCGCCCGGCTCGTTCTGCTGCAGATAGCTGATAAGCTGCTGAAAATTGTTGCCCAGCGTCACCACGTCCCTGCGCGTTACGCGAATACGATAATCGAGATCGAAATCGATACCGCTCGTCCGCAGACCGCCGATATTGGCGTAGTAATCGGTGACCGAATTCAGCTGGTTCGTGCTCGAAACGCGCGTAATGTTGTTGCAGTAGTTCGAACTGGCTCCCGTGTAGCACTGGTCGAGAATGTATTGCGAGCTCAGATACGAGATCATGTTCTTGATCGTATAGTGCCAGTATTCGACCGAGGCCGAAAGACCCGGCACCCAGCGCGGGGTGATGACCGTACCCACAGTATAGGTGCGGCCCGTTTCAGGCTTCAGCGCAGCGTTACCGCCGTAAAGCGTCGGCACCTGCCCGGAATTGGCCGCAACGAATGTAGAGGTATTGATACCCTGCTTGGCGCAATTTGCCACGACATTGGCCGAAAGCGAGCCGTAGGAACCAGCCTGTGCGCAGGGATCGGTGGCCGAGGCGTAACCGAGGCTGCCGCCTGAATAGAGTTCATACACGTTCGGCTGACGATAGGACGTGCCGATGGTGGCGCGGAAGCGGATATCCTGAATAGGGGCCCAGTTGATCGAAGCCTTCCAGTTCTTGGTGCCACCGAAGGTGCTGTAGGACGAGTAACGCCCCTGCGCATCGATCGTCAGATCCTTGGCCAGAAACACATCGCGCAGCAACGTGGCCTTGCCTTCCAGATAGCCTTCCGTGACGTTGAACCCACCGCCCGTGTAGGAGGCAGAATTGGTCAGCGTATCGCCGGAGGCCACGACGGCATCGGGATGATAGGCCAGCTGCTCGCCACGATGTTCCATACCAAGCGCGAAACCGAGATCGCCACCGCCCTTCCAGGGCATGGACGCGACATGGTTGTTATGCATACGCAGGTTCAGGTCACGCAGCTGGTAGTAATAGTGATCGTGACTTGTGTAGTTCGAATAGGCCGCAGCCGCTGATGAGAGTGGCTTGAACGGATCGGACAGAACGCAACCCGAAGAAGCCTGACAGACGGACGGGTTATAGACGAGCGCCGAATTGGCATCGGTCGGATCGACCTGCTGCAACCCGTATTCCTGCAGGAGCTTCGCGTAATTGCCCACGCCGGACATCTGCGAGGTCACCTGGTTCCAGCCATAGGTATAAGACAGGTCGTACATCCAGCCATGGGTGATCTCACCCTTGGCACCTGCGATGGCCGTATAGGTGTCGGTAGCCGTTTCGGTGCGACGATTGCCCCATTCGCCATAGCGCTTGTACATCAGCACGTCCTCGCCGAACGTGTTGTAGGGCGCATTGGCCGGAATGGTCAGGCTGGACGGCAGGGTGGACGGATAGATGCTGCCCGTCATCGGCTCCGGCGCCAGCGTGGTGCTGGATGAGCGATGGCTGTACTGGAAATTCGCATAAGGCGTGAAATGCGGGTTCACGTCGTAATGCGCGTCGAAGGTCAGCGTGGAATTCTGCAGCGAGTTGGTCAGCGACTGCTGGGAGCCGTAATTGTAGCGATCGGCAGATGTGGCCGAATGATAGCCCGACCCGCTGGCATTGGGGATATAGGTGCCGGAATCCGTAAAATACTTGCCCGATGTCGGAATGGACGAACCGAACAGCAGATCCGATGAATCGACCGGATCGTTGGTCTGCACATTGCGCGACCACGCCCTGTTGCGCTGCATGATCCCGCTCTGGGTCATGTAGGATCCGAACAGGGTAACATTGCCCTTGCCGTGATCGAAGTTCCAGCCCTTATAGCCCGAAATCTGCCCAGTCTGCCCGTCGCCAAGATCGGTGATCCCGCCCTTGACCGTGATATTGGCGTCGTTGAGGTCATGACGCATCTTGATGTTGATGACACCGGCCACGGCATCTGCGCCGTAGAGTTCCGAACCGCCATCCTTCAGGATTTCGATGCTTGCCACCTGAAACACGTTGATGGTGTTCAGATCCACACAGCTGTTATTGCCGTTGAGCGTCGTGCGCTTGCCATCGATCAGCACCAGCGTGCGGTTCTGGCCGAGATTGCGCAGATCGACGCAGGACGACCCGCCTGTGCCGTTGGTCTGGGAGTTATAGGTGCCCGATGAACCGACCGAAGGCAGGCGCTGCAGATAATCGCCCACCGTGCTCGCACCCGTCTGCATGATCTGCTTTGCCGTAATGATCTGCACGGGATTGGCATTGGCGTTGTTGGACGTACTCAGCGCCGAACCCGTGACCACGATGTTCTCGCTACCGCCGCGCGCTGCACCGTCGGAGACGGGCGCGAAGGACGAGGACTGTGCCGTTGCCGAGCGGGCCGAGGGTCGAACAAGCGGCGCTGCCGAGGCGGCGGGGGCAGTCGTCGCCGCGTTGCGCGATGCGGCCGCTGTCGTGGTTCTTTTGCCCTTCTGGACAGCCTTGTGCGATGCGGTTTTATGCGTTGCCGAAGTCTGGGTTGCGGCCAGAGCGCTCCCCTGCCCCAAAGCAAGCCCGGCGCTGAGCGCCGAGGCGAACAGAAGCTTTCGTCTGTTGCCGATACTGATCATGTGTTTCCTACCTCCATCAGGCGTTCTGATGTCAGAAAGATTTCACAATCGAAATCAGGTCCAGCGCTTTATTGTCGGGAAACTATGGCGCCTTTTTCCTGTTGCATAACAGCAACCCTGTTACTTACTCAGGACACAGTCAAAAAGACATAATTACGGTTTGATTGTTTATCGATACATTGAGTGACATTGGATACGTAACGCGAAACAGAGGCTTCAATCCTGTAACGATGCGATGCGCCCTGGCGATACCAGCCACACATCCGGCACGAATCGCGACAAAACGCCTTTTCGATCAGGATGTTCTGCTGGACCATCGCAGACGTGCCGTCGCGATACCCATGGAAGGACGCCGTAGCTCGCTCCTGCGATGCCCCCATGGAAAACAGAGTATCCGGACACTTCGCTCCGAATATCCAGAGCGGAATGTCCGGACGTAGCAGGTCAGATAGACTGCCCGCCAGAAACCTCGATGCGCTGCGCGTTGACCCAGCGATTATCGTCAGAAAGCAGCGACGCAATCATGGGACCGATATCGTCAGGCATACCGACACGACCGAGCGCCGTAAGCTGGGCGATATGACGGCCGATCTCCGGGTTGTCACGCACCATCCCACCTGAGAAATCGGTCTGAATGGCCCCAGGTGCCACGACATTGACCGTGATACCCCTCGCCCCCAGTTCCTTCGCCATATAGCGTGTCATGGTTTCGACGGCGGTTTTCATCGAGGCATAAACAACGCGTCCGGGGAAGGTGAAGCGTGTCAGACCGCTACTGATATTGATGATACGCCCGCCATCGGCCAGAAGCGGAAGCAGCGCCTGCGTCAGGAAAAACGGCCCCTTGAGATGCTCGCGATACATGCGATCGAAGTCATCCTCGGTCGTATCTGCAAGGCCGCCATTATGGGCGCTGCCCGCGTTGTTCACCAGATAGTTGAAATGCGTTGCACCCCAGCCGGCGAGAATGGCCTTCACGCTCTCGGCAAAGGCCGGGAATGTGTCGCTGCGGGCTACATCGAGTTGCAGGATCGCGGCTTTTACGCCCGCGGCCTCGGCATGCTCCCTGACTGCTTCAGCCGCCTCACGATTGCCATGATAGGTCAGAATAACGCTCACGCCCTTATGGGCCAGCGCCTCGACCGTTGCGCGCCCGAGGCCACGGCTTCCACCGGTGATCAGGGCAATTGGCTGTGTCTGTGTGTGTGTCTGGGTCATGACCGTTTTCCTCGTCCTTGTGATGAGGCAGAGAACACCATGAACACGCGCTTGCGATAAGCCGGTTACTCCTGTCATCATTGTTCACTCAGGCTGAACAATGTCGTGGCCTGTTTCGGCGGGTGAGTGATCATGGACAGACTGGCCAGTATCGAGCTTTTCCTGCGTATCATCGAACGCGGCAGCTTCACGGCGGCGGCCGCGTCCTGCGGCGTCTCGCGTGCGGCCGCAACGGCAGCCATTCAGGCGCTCGAAACGCGGCTCGGCACCCGCCTGCTCCAGCGTTCCACACGTCATGTCCAGCCCACACAGGAAGGGCAGCTCTATTACGAGCATTGCCTCGCAGCACTCTCCGCACTGGAGGAAGCCGATCGCACGATCGGTACAGCCCTGACTGGCACGATACGTCTCGACACGGTTGGGCATCTTGCGCGAACGATCATCCTGCCGGCTCTGCCGGAATTTCTCGCCCGCCATCCGGGGCTGAATGTCCATCTTGGCGAAGGGGAGCGGCTTGTTGACCTGCTGCGCGAAGGTGTGGATTGCGTCGTCCGCGGCGGCCCGCTTCCCGATAGCGATATGATCGCCCGTCCACTGGGCGTCCTGCAGGAAGTCACGGTCGCAAGCCCCGCCTATCTGCAACAGCACGGTATACCGGATACGCCGGACGATCTGGAGGGACATGAAATGATCGGTTTCGCCTCGTCACGCACCAGGCAGGTTCTGCCACTCGAATTCACACGCGATGGCGCAGTCATAGAGCGCACCCTGCCCGCCAGACTGATCGTCTCCGGAGCGGAATCCTGCGCAGCCGCGGCCCGCCTCGGTATCGGACTGGCACAGGCACCGCGCTATCGCTTCGAGGACGACCTCGCTGCCGGCACGCTTGTCGAGATTCTAGCTGCGTTCCCGCCCATCCCGACACCGCTCACTTTGCTCTATCCGAGCAATCGCCAGCTTGCGCCGCGCGTGCGCGTTTTCATGGACTGGCTTATCGAGATCTTCACGCCTGTGACGCACAGAACTACGTAGCCATGAGGCACTCGAATAACGCGACACCGCCGCCCTGCCTGAAAATGAAACGCCCGTTTTCCGACGCCTCGTGCATGCGGTCCCTGATAAAATCCTGCGATGCTATTCGATCTTCCTTCTCACGACATACTTTATGCTGCCTTGATTGCGCGCGATTCACGTTATGAAGGGCGTGCGTTTGTCTGTGTCGGCACAACGGGTATTTTCTGCCGCCTGACCTGTCCTGCGCGCAAACCGCTCACTACAAACTGCATATTCCACGGATCGGTGCGATCATGCATCGAAGCCGGTTTTCGACCGTGCAAGCGCTGCGATCCGCTCGGACAAGCGGTAGCGAGCGATCCCGTCATAGCCTCCCTACTTAACAGGCTCGAAGCAGCGCCGGAACGACGCTGGTGCGAGGCCGATATTACGGCGCTCGGCCTCGATTGCTCGACTGTCAGACGCAGTTTCCAACGCCATTTCGATATGACATTTCTCGAAATGGCCAGACAGCGCCGCCTGCGCGACGGCTTTCTTTCCCTGATGGAAGGCGAAAAGGTCATTACCGCCCAACTCGATGCAGGCTTCGATTCACCGAGTGCCTTTCGCGAGGCGTTTTCCCGTCTGTTGGGCTGTCCGCCAGCTGCGCTCCAGCCGGGTGGCATGCTTCAGGCAAGCTGGATCCCGACCCCGCTGGGAGACATGATCGTGGTCGCGAGCACAACCCGGATCCATCTGCTCGAATTTGTCGATCGCAGGGCTCTCCCGACAGAGCTCCGTGCCCTGCAGGCAGCTCTAAAATCGCCTCTTGGCCTCGGGATGACAGATGCGACCGCTCAGGCAAGGGCGGAACTCGAGGCCTATTTTGCCGGTAACAAGGCTCAGTTCACAACACCCCTTGCCCCGCAGGGATCGTCCTTTACCCGCCGCGTTCATCATGCCCTGTGCACGATCCCTGCGGGAGAAACGCGCAGCTATGCCGAAATTGCACAAGCCATCGGTCAGCCTTCGGCCGTCAGGGCCGTTGCACGCGCCAACGGCGCCAATCGTATTGCACTTATGATATCGTGCCATCGTGTCATCGGGGCGGATGGCAGCCTGACCGGCTACGGAGGCGGTTTATGGCGCAAGCAGCGGCTGATCGATATCGAGCAGCGTTATCTGCCTTCGGTCAAAGCGCAGACATAAAAAAAACCGCCCTGTCTTTCGACAGGGCGGCTCTTTCGTCACCTTGAGGGACAGGCGCTGGATCAGAAATCCATATCGCCCATGCCACCCATGCCACCCGGGCCACCGGCCGGAGCGGCCTTCTTCTCGGGCTTCTCGGCAACCATGGCTTCCGTGGTGATCAGCAGGCCGGCAACCGAAGCTGCGTCCTGAAGGGCCGTACGGACAACCTTGGTCGGATCGATGATGCCAGCGGCAACCAGATCCTTGTATTCGGCATTCTGCGCATCGAAGCCGTGCGTGTACTCGGGGATCTCGAGCACCTTGCCAGCAATGACGGCACCGTCTTCACCAGCGTTGAATGCGATCTGACGCAGCGGAGCCTGCAGGGCCTTGCGGATGATATCCGCACCGACGCGCTGGTCGTCGTTCTGGAAGGACAGGTTCGTCAGCGCACCGGAAGCGCGCGCCAGAGCCGTGCCACCGCCCGGAACGATGCCTTCTTCAACTGCAGCGCGGGTTGCATGCAGAGCATCGTCAACGCGGTCCTTGCGCTCCTTCACCTCGACTTCGGTGCTGCCACCGACGCGGATCACGGCAACGCCACCGGCCAGCTTGGCCAGACGTTCCTGCAGCTTCTCACGATCGTAGTCCGAGGTGGTTTCCTCGATCTGCGCGCGGATCTGTGCACAACGGCCCTTGATGTCGTCCGTGTTACCGGCGCCTTCAACGATCGTGGTGTTTTCCTTCTCGATATGCACCTTCTTGGCGCGACCGAGCATGTCGAGCGTCACGGTTTCGAGCTTGATGCCGATGTCTTCGCTGATAACCTGGCCGCCCGTGAGGATGGCGATGTCTTCCAGCATGGCCTTGCGACGGTCACCGAAGCCAGGAGCCTTGACGGCGGCGATCTTCAGGCCACCACGCAGCTTGTTGACAACCAGCGTGGCCAGAGCCTCGCCATCGACGTCTTCAGCGATGATCATGAGCGGGCGGCCGGACTGGACGACGCTCTCGAGCAGCGGCAGCATGGGCTGAAGCGAGGACAGCTTCTTCTCATGGATCAGGATATAGGGGTTATCCAGATCTGCCGTCATCTTCTCGGCATTGGTCACGAAATACGGCGAGATGTAGCCGCGGTCGAACTGCATGCCCTCGACAACGTCGAGCTCGGTGTGCAGGCCCTTGGCTTCTTCAACCGTGATCACGCCCTCAGAGCCGACCTTCTGCATGGCCTGCGAGATCATTTCGCCGATTTCGCTCTCGCCATTGGCGGAAATCGTGCCGACCTGAGCCGTTTCGGCCGGGGTCGTAATCTTGCGGGTGTTCTTCTTCAGCTCTTCAACGACGGCTGCAACAGCCTTGTCGATGCCGCGCTTCAGATCCATCGGGTTCATGCCAGCAGCAACAGCCTTGGCGCCCTCACGGATGATAGCCTGAGCCAGCACCGTTGCCGTGGTCGTGCCGTCACCGGCAACGTCATTGGTCTTCGAGGCCACTTCGCGCACCATCTGGGCGCCCATGTTCTCGAACTTGTCGGCCAGCTCGATTTCCTTGGCAACGGAAACGCCGTCCTTGGTGATGCGCGGTGCGCCGAAGCTCTTGTCCAGAACAACGTTGCGACCCTTCGGGCCCAGCGTGACCTTCACAGCGTCAGCCAGAATATCCACGCCACGCAGCATGCGCTGGCGTGCATCAGCGCCGAATCTTACGTCTTTGGCAGCCATAATCTTATCTCCAGTAGAGGTTCAGTGTGCGAGAATGGGGAGGCTGGAAATCAGCCGATTACACCCATGATGTCGCTTTCCTTCATGATCAGCAGCTCTTCGCTACCGATCTTCACCTCGGTGCCGGACCATTTACCGAACAGCACGCGGTCGCCAGCCTTGACGTCCAGTGCTACGAGCTGACCCTGCTCATTGCGGGCACCGGGACCGGTGGCGACGACTTCGCCTTCCATCGGCTTTTCCTTGGCGGTGTCCGGAATGATGATGCCACCGACCGTCTTCTGCTCGCCCTCAAGGCGGCGAACGACGACACGGTCATGCAAAGGCCGAAAATTTGTCATAATGGATCGCTCCACTTTTCTCTAAGGCGACGCCCTTGATCAAAAGCAACGCCGCCGGTTTGCGCGCCCGCTAAGCCGCAGCGCGTTAGCACTCTCATTGCGAGAGTGCCAAAGAGGTAGGAGAGGCCCGGTCCATCGTCAAGACCCTCCCTCTCCCGAACCATGCAGTTTTCACCCGAACATCACGAAAACATCATACTGGCCATAAGGCGGCTTCCGCCTCGACCCGGCATGCGTGTTGTCCGCAGGTAGAACACCGCCACCGGTATAACATCGCCACAGGGCAGATCTTTCCGTCCGCCGACCCGGATTTGTGCTTTATGACACCGTTTTCACCTTGCTGCCCTAGCTGCCCTATCTGTCGGACAGCCCGTCTTCATGCTTGCTCTCACGCACTTCGTTCCCGCTCGAACCGCCTTTCTCTCCCACGCCCCGGCGGTCGATGGGTGAACCTGTCTCTGCAACGCGATTCACGGGTTGAGCGCTCGATGGAGCAGGCTCGTCATCCGCCTGTTTGGGCACGGCATGCTCCAGCCGGGCGTGATCGAGCCCCCGTTCAAGCTGTGCTTTTTCCAGCGCATTCTGCTTACGCTCCGCTTTGGTCCTGCCGTGCAGAAAGCGGTTTTCCTCAGCATGGCGGGCATCCTTCTCACGCGCCAGACGTTTGCGTACGCGTCGCAGGTTGACGATTTCTGCCATGACGATCGTTGCTCCTGAAGGAAATGACCAAGAAAGAAGGAGGGTAGTTCCATGGGACGCCTGATATCCCTGACCGCATCGGATACCCATCATTTTTCGGCTTATGAAGCCGGAGACGCCAATGCGAAACGCGCCCTTGTCGTTGTACAGGAAATTTTCGGACTGACCCACTGGATGCGCGCCGTATGCGACGAACTGGCCGACCATCACGGCTATCATGTCATCGCCCCGGCGCTTTTCGACCGGGCAGAGCGCGATGTCGTTCTGCCTTACGATTCCTCAGGCATGGCCAAGGGCCTTGCCCTGCGCGAAAAGATCAGTCCGGACGGTCTGCTCGCCGATGTGACGGCAGCGGCCCACGCGCTCAATCACCATGGCCATAGCCGCGTCGGCATTCTCGGCTTCTGCTGGGGTGGGCTTGTCGCCTGGGAAGCTGCGACACGCAGCCGGGAATTTGCCGCTGCCTGCGCATGGTATGGCGGTGGAATCGCTGCAGTCAGCCATGAAAAACCCCACTGCCCCGTACAGCTTCATTTCGGCGGTGAAGACGATCACATCCCGCATACCGACATCACAACCATCCGGGAAAACCGGCCCGAGGTTGAAATCTTCGTTTACGACGATGCAGGACACGGCTTCGGGTGCAGCGATCGACCCAGCTTCAACAAGCCTGCTCGCGACCTCGCCCATCAGCGCACCATGGCATTTTTCGATTCACATCTCTGATTTTCAGGAAGTCCCAATGGCACAGCCCCCGAATTCACCTTCTGCTAACGACAGCAACCCACTGATCGACAGCCCGAAGCGCGACGCACGCATTGCCGCAAAAGCGAAGGCACTCTGGGAAGCGGACGGTAAGCCCGAATGCGGGGCTGAGGCCTATCTTGAGAATGCTTCGGATATCATCGGCATGGAGGAACATCCCCATGCCGGCGAAATCCCGGTGAAGGATCTTCCGGACCCGCAATTTGCCGATGTGCAGGTGGAGAATGCCGAGATCCAGCAGAATCTCGGCGAATTCCCTGAGCGCCAGACTGACCAGGGCGATCACGAACACTTCCCTGAACATCAGCCCACATCCTGAAATAACGGCGTTGCTGCAAATGGCGGATCGTCCATTCTGTGCGATCCGCCCCTTCGCAGAAAAATGCGCCTGCCTAGACCATCCTGCGTGGCCTATGTGGCTTTGCCTATGTGGCTTTCCTTGACTGGCCGCAGGACACGTCCGGCCACGGCATCGAGCTTCGCCAGCATCTCGGGGCTCCGCGCCGACGGTGCCGTAATAATGGCATGATCGAGCGCTCGCTCCGCACCCGAAGAACACAGACCACGCTTCTTGCCGAGTTCGGGGATGATGGCCTTGACCAGTGCCTTGGCCTTCGCCGCATTCTGCGTCATCACGGCCACGACGGCATCGACCGTCACTGAGTCGTGGTCGTCATGCCAGCAGTCATAATCGGTGACCATGGCGATGCTTGCATAGCACATCTCGGCTTCACGGGCGAGTTTGGCCTCGGGCATATTGGTCATACCGATAACCGAACACCCCCACTGACGATACAGCTCGCTCTCGGCACGCGTCGAGAATTGCGGCCCCTCCATCACCAGATAGGTACCGCCGCGCGTCATCTCCACACCGATCCGCTCGGCCTGGGCCGCGATTACGTCACCCATACGCCCGGAGACGGGATCGGCCATGCCTACGTGAGCCACGCAGCCGCGACCGAAAAAGCTCTTCTCGCGTGCGAACGACCGGTCGATGAACTGGTCGACGAGCACAAAGCGGCCCGGTGGCAGATCCTCACGCAGCGAGCCCACAGCGGAAAGCGAGACGATATCCGTCACGCCCGAACGCTTGAGCGCATCGATATTGGCGCGAAAATTCAGATCCGACGGTGGGATGGGATGGCCACGCCCATGACGGGGCAGAAACACGCAGCGCACGCCATCAAGCTTGCCGAAAAGCAGCGCATCCGAAGGTTCGCCCCAGGGCGTTTCGACACGCCGCCATTCTTTTTCCTCCAGCCCATCAATATCGTACAGGCCCGATCCGCCGATAAGCCCGATCACAGGTTCGATAATCACGTCTTCACTCATGGTGCCCAGCCCTCACGGTTTGTCTGACAACAGCGCGATCAGGAACACCATAATGGACGGCTTCGCAACCTGTCCTTGTTTTCATTCTAGCCCTGATGGTTTCGGTGCTCTGTGTCTGGTATGAGCGAGGGCACGCAGGCTGGCGGAAGACCGGCCGGAACAGAATGTGGAGCTTGCCATGAGCGAGACCTTGGATCCAAAGACCTTCGGCTCTCTAGTCCGGGACCATGTACCCCACGATTCCCTCAAGGAAAAAGCCCGTGTCTGGTTCAAGACACTGCGCGACAGGATCTGCGCCTCCTACGAAGCGATAGAAGACGAGGCCGTCGCCCAGGATTCTCCTGTGCTGCGCGACAAGAGTGCGGCAGGGCGGTTCGAACGCACGGCCTGGAGCCGCAGTGAAGATCCTGACAGTGCATTGCAGGGAAGCGGTGTCATGTCCGTCATGCGCGGACGTGTGTTCGAAAAGGTTGGGGTCAATGTCTCGACGGTCTGGGGTGAATTCTCACCGGAATTCCGCAAGAACATGCCCGGCGCCGATGTGGATCCGCGGTTTTTCGCAACGGGTATTTCGCTCGTCGCCCATCCCTGCAACCCCCATGTCAGTGCGGCGCATTTCAACACACGCATGATCATCACCAGCAGTGGCTGGTTCGGCGGCGG
>CAJQZM010042207.1:0-36100 GCA_907164665.1 Colias nastes | reverse complement strand
ATTTGAATGTCGGGAGTGCATCGGGGCTGCGCGGCGTCCCGTCGGGCAGTAGCGGTGCCGGACGCTGCAGGGGGATGGCATTGGCCTGGAACGTACGAAAACGGTCGACGCCGATACGGTCGACGATACGATCCGAGTGCAACCCACCGCGCCAGCGATGGATAAGCTGGAGCATCCACACACCGATCGCCTGAGAGACGGCACGCGGCGTATTGACCATCGCAGAGGCAAAAGGGCCTTCAGCAGGAACAAGCGAATTGGTCGACATCATAAGCAGAGGCATCACGATCATCGCTTCGCCTGCGCCCATGAAAATCTGCCACAGATAAAACTCGTTACGGTTCCAGCCCACAGTCAGAAAGCTGTCGCCTATGCACGCCATACAGATCAGACACATGCCCAGCAGGCTGACAACGCGGCTATCGACAGACTTGCTGTTGAGAACCACAGCCATGAGTGGAAGCATGATGAGCTGGATACAGGCAATTTCAAGCGTGACCGGATAGATCTGCTCGGGACGATAGCCCGCGACTTCCTGAAGAAAGGTAGCCGGCAGGGTGGATGAGGCCAGCGACACGACAAGGAAAATAAGCAGCGTTGTCGCCCCGTAGGCGAAATTGCGGCGCCCCAGAAGCTGTATGCGGAACAGCGGCGTATGCTGCTCCCACTCGTTGATGACCAGAAGCGGTATGCACACTGCGGCGACAAGCGCCATGACGCAGATCGCAGGCGAATTGAACCAGTCGAGACGGTCGCCCTGCTGCAACATCGTCGAGAGCGCACCGAAACCGAACAGGATAAGAAGCGCACCTTTCCAGTCGAAATTGCGTATGCGTTTATAATTGGGTTCTTCGGGTGCGATGCCGTACCAGATAAGCGAAATCGCCAGACTGCCGAACGGCACGGCCTGCCAGAACACGAAACGCCAGTCGACAAGATCGGTCCACAAGCCGGCCAGAGCCGTGCTCAGATTGGGGAAAAATGTCGCGGTGAGAGAATAGGCCGCAAGTCCGTACAGGCGCACGGGCGGTGCAAGCACGCGAAGGGCAACGAGCAGCAGCAGCGGCACGGCAAAGCCGCCCGCAAGCCCCTCGATGATCCTAAGGCCATATAGCAGGGTCAGATTATGGTTAAACGGAATACAGGCGGCTGAAAGGCTGGCTATGATCGCCACGACAACCGCAAATCGACGCACGCCGAAAGTCAGCGCCATCCAGGGCGCGAGAGACATGCCCATGACTTCGGCAGAGAGATACAGGCTGTTGAACCATGTTCCCGGATCGTGGCTGATGCCGAGGCCACCCAGAATATCCGGAAGCGACTGGGACGAAACCTGCTCATTGAGCTCGGTCGTCATGGCAAGAACGATCACACCTGCCAGACCAAAATAGGCGCGTCCCTGTTTGGTCATGCGCGCAGCATCGTATCGGTGAAACGCGTCATGTCGCAGGGGGGAAGCATCGATCCTCTATCGGGCGAAAGCCAAGGAGTTGGCAATCTTATCGATGTTAAATTTTGAATTAAAGTTAATCGTCAGGATAGATGACACTCTCACCCGAGGTCACCCGACGTCGCCGATAACGCCCTGAAACGGCGGCTCTGCAGAAGAAAATACCGGACGCATTAACTAAGAAGGATATATCGCGGTAACGTCTCGTTGAGGCAGGAGGTCCGTATGCCCCCCTGCCCGTCTCTTGCCAGAAAATATGGCGGCGGCTCAGGCGCGATTGGCGAGAGCCGCAGCCTGACGCGCACGTGATTCGACTGCGTCCGCGTCGAAATTGCCTGCCGTCAGCCACGAACCACCAACACAGCTGACTGCCGGGTGGGCGAGCCACTCTGCCGCGTTCCCTTCGGTAATACCGCCGGTCGGACAAAAACGCACCTTGCCGAAAACAGCAGCAAGGGCCTTGAGCGCAGGTAACCCGCCATTGGCCATGGCCGGGAAGAACTTGAACCGGCTCAGACCCAGATCGAGTCCGCGCATGATATCGCCTGCATTAGCCACGCCGGGTAACAGAGGCACATCGTGTCGCTGCGCCGCCGTTGCGACCTCCTGGGTCAGGCCAGGGCTGACGATGAACTGCGATCCGGCATCGACGGCACGCGCCAGGTCATCTCCGTTAAGTACCGTTCCGGCCCCGACATGGGCTCCCTCGACCTTGGACATTTCCTTGATAGCCTCGATTGCGCAGTCGGTGCGCAGCGTGACTTCAAGCGTGGTCAACCCGCCCGCGACCAGCGCCTGCGCGATCGGCCGTGCCAGAGACAGGTCCTGTATGACCAGAACCGGAATGACCGGACAGCGTGTCATCACCGAGTCGAGAAGCGTGGTGTCGAGCATTCAGGAATTCCTTATCGAGTTCTGCGGCGTGACTGTCGATCACGTCTTCCATCGCCGCAAGCATTGCCGAGCCCCCCTTCTCCGCCGTGTCGGAACGACTGCGCATAAGGGTGAAAAGCTCACGTCCCGTCCCCAGCCCGGCAGGAGGCGGGGTAGCGGGCTGACGCCTGCTCCAGACGGCCGGGTCTACAAGCGCCTCAATCTGCCCGCGACGCGCGCAGATACGGAGCATATCGCCATCTTCGATGAGCGAAATCGGGCCGCCGGACTGTGCCTCAGGGCAGATGTGAATGGCCGCAGGCACCTTGCCACTGGCACCGGACATACGCCCGTCGGTCAGCAGCGCGACGCGATAGCCCTTGTCCTGAAGGACGGCAAGGGTCGGCGTCAAACGGTGCAGTTCGGGCATGCCATTAGCGTCCGGTCCCTGAAAGCGCATCACGACAATAACATCGCGATTGAGTTTACCGGCCTTGAAGGCCGCAATGACATCTTCCTGCCTGTGAAAAACCGCTGCCGGAGCCTCGATGGTCTGACGATCCTCATCGACAGCGCTTGTCTTGTAGATCCCGCGGCCGAGCGACCCTTCGACCAGACGCATACCGCCATCCTTGCGGAACGGCTCGGTGGTATCGCGCAGTACGCTTCTGTCGGAGGAAGGACGCGCAGCGCTGTACAGAAGCGCTTCGCCCTCAAGACGCGCACGACAGGCGTAATCGGCATAGCCGCCTTTCGATACCGTGAGGATATCCTGATGCAGCATGCCGGCTTCACCCAGCGCTGCGATCAGGGTCGGCAATCCGCCTGCTTCCTGCATGGCATTCACATCGGCAGAGCCGTTCGGATAGGCACGCGTCAGAAGCGGCACGGCAGCAGAGAGCGCATCGAGATCGCTCCAGTCGATGCAGATACCGGCAGCGCGCGCAATTGCCGGGAGATGGATCGCATGATTTGTCGAACCGCCTGTGGCAAGCAGACCGACTGCTGCATTGACGATGGCTTTTTCATCCACCATCTCCGCCAGAGGACGATGATCCTCCCCGGAACGCGAAATCTCGATCAGGCGATGGACAGCCTTGCGATTGAGCGCCTGGCGGATGCGTGTATTGGGATTCCAGAAAGCGGAATCCGGCAGCATCAGCCCCATCATCTCGACCATCATCTGGTTGGTATTGGCCGTGCCGTAGAACGTGCAGGTTCCTGCGCCGTGATAAGAAGCCGCTTCGGCCTCCATCAGCGCTCCGGAATCCACCTTGCCCTCCGCATAAAGCTGGCGAACGCGCTGCTTTTCCTTGTTCGGCAGTCCCGAAGTCATCGGACCGGCAGGCACCAGAAGCGCGGGCAGATGACCGAAGCGCAAAGCACCCATGAGCAGACCAGGGACGATCTTGTCGCAGATGCCCAGAAGGGCCACGCCCTCGAACATGCCGTGGCTCAGGGCAATGGCCGTCCCCATGGCGATATTGTCACGCGACAGAAGGGACAGCTCCATGCCCTCCTGCCCCTGCGTAACGCCGTCGCACATTGCGGGCACGCCACCGGCAACCTGAAGCGTGGCCCCCTTTTCACGCGCGAAAAGACGCATCTGATCGGGATAGCGCGCATAGGGCTGATGCGCAGACAGCATGTCGTTATAGCTGGTAACAACACCCAGATTCACGCCACCGCCACGCATGAGCTGGGCCTTGTCCTCGCCCGAGGCTGCCATGGCATGCGCCAGATTACCGCAGGCCATGCGAGGACGGGAGATCCCCTTCTGCCGGTTTCTTTCCATCAATGCGAGATAACGACGCCGCGACACAGCGGAGCGCTCGATAATACGCTCGGTGACGGAAGCAACGACGGGATGAACGGACATGGCGGCTCACTGCGAGTGTTGTTTGCTCGCGTTTTCGCGAGGTGGCCCGTTGTAAAGTTTCCGTGATCTATGGGTCAAGAGCGCGCGCGTAATATAATTTTCTAAAAATCACTGATTTTAGTTTTTAATAACAAACTGCATGCAACAGGCTGTTGCATGCGGAACACATCGCAATGAAAATGTCACAATTACGCGGGGTGACATGACGTTACGAGATTGAAACCCTCAATCACACTGTGCCATTTGCGAAAAAAACCGGAAGTCTTTCCGCCCTCAATTCTTTTCGCGAAAGTGACCAATGGCCATTTCCCGCATCCGCCTCCGCCGCGCTTCCATGCTGCTCGGTGCGACTGTCCTTGCTGGCGTCAGCGTTTCGGCACGCGCCGAAACGAACGCCACGATCCACCACAAGCCTGCCCATAAGAGCAGTGCAAAGCGTGCGACCCAGGCCCAGACAACACAGGCTCGCCCGGCACAGGCACATACAGCGACCACCGGTGCGGCGGCTGCACCTGCTGCGCTTGTCACTCCTGTGACCACACGCGGCCGGAGCCTGCGCAGCCTCTCCGGCGCTGCCCCTGCGGGAAATGAAAGCATCACGGTCGTCGGTTCGGCGCTGAGTACGTCGAACAATACCAACGCGAACCCGGTGCAGATCATCACCGCCAAGCAGATCGCGCAGACGGGCGTCAACAACCTGTCCGACTTCTTCTCGCGTCTGCCTTCGGTCGGCTCCAGCGCGACAACGAATGCCGTAACCAATGGCGGTGGCGGCGTCTCCTGTACCGATCTGCGTAACCTCGGAACGAACCGCGTTCTGGTGCTGATCGATGGCAAGCGTACGACCATCAACGGCAACTCGAACTGCGTCGATCTCAACTCGATCCCGCTTCAGCAGGTTGCAGGCGTTGAAATCCTGAAGGATGGCGGCTCAGAGCTGTACGGTGCCGATGCCGTGTCCGGTGTCATCAACATCAAGATGCGTCACGATGTGAACACCGGCAACATCACCATGCGCGGCAGCATCTCGCAGTATGGCGATGCACCCGAAGGCATGCTTTCGGCATTCAAGGGCTGGAATTTCGACCATGGCAGGGGCAACATTACCCTGTTCGGCCAGTACCTGACCTCGACGGGTGTCATGCAGCGCAACCGCGCCTGGGCCAACCCCGTCGCCCTGACGAACCCGGTTTCGGGCCAGCCATCCTATGGCTCGTCCTACAGCACCAATGGGACGTTCTATCCGGGCAACGATCCTTATACCACGCACGACAACGGCCAGACGGTTGTGCCTTTCACGAAGTCGGATCGTTATCCCTTCAACCGCGATTCCAGCCTGACCAACAACTATCAGGACTCCTCGCTCTCGGGTGACACGCATTACGATGTGAACAAGCACCTGACCGTCTATGCGAACGTGCTCTACAGCCATCGCACGACAAACAGCTTCATGGCGCCCGTGCCCATGGCGGGATCGATCCCGCCCAGCACCCTGCCCAGTACGGTCGTTGTTCCCGGTGACTATCCAGGCAACCCGTTCGGCGAAGATACCACCGTCTATCGTCGCATGGGCGAATGGGGCCCCCGCCGTTACGAACGCGCCACAGACACTGTGACCGGCATGTTCGGCGCAAAGGGCGAAATCACCCATGGCTGGATGTACGATGCATCCTACACCTATGGCGTGAACCGCGAAAACGTCCGCAGCCTCAACATCGGCAACTACGCCAACCTGCTCAACGCCTGGGGCCTGCGCGCAGAAGATCCGGGCAATCCGGATACCGCCCTCGTTTACGACCCCAGTGTCTGTCAGGCTTCCGCGGGCTGCGAACTCTCCTCGCCGTTCGGCAAGCTGACGCCGCAGGGCGCAGCGTATTCAAATTACACCACGGTCGAGAACATCCAGTACCAGTTCCGTGACACCAATTTCCGCGTGCACAACAATCATGTCGTGTCCATGCCATGGAAGAACGGTGGCGATCTCGGTATCGCGCTCGGTATGGAACATCGCAGCGAACAGATGAGCGACAGCCCGGATCCGCTGGTGGCTCAGGGTGTTACGCTGACCAACACGCAGGCCTATACCGGCGGTGGTTTCAACGTTTCCGAAGGCTATCTCGAGGGCAAGCTGAACCTGCTCAAGAACGCCTTCCTCGCCAAGGATCTGACGATCGACGCACAGGGGCGTTACTCGTCCTATAACACTTTCGGCGCTGCGAAGAACTGGAAGGTTGCCATCAACTGGGCACCGAACCGTGACATCCGCTTCCGTGGCACACTCGGCACCTCATACCGTCAGCCGAATATCTTCGAGCTTTTCGGTGGCCAGCAGCTGAGCTACGAAACCGCCTATGACCCCTGCTCGCAGGTCGGCACCTACGGGGCTGCTTCCGCAACGGTCGCAGCAACCTGCGCACGTCAGGGGATCGGTCCGGGTTTCGAAATGCGTAACGCCGCACAGGTTCCGACCCTTCAGGGTGGTAACTCTCAGGTCAAGCCGGAAACGGGTCGCACCTACACGTTCGGTACGGTTCTGACGCCGCACTGGGTGCCGGGCCTCTCGCTGTCGGTTGAATACTGGCACTACACGCTCAAGAACATGATCAGCGCGATTGGCACGCAGTATCTGCTCGATCAGTGCTATACGGGCGCAAACACCAGCTATTGCGGCAATATCGTGCGTAATGCGCAGACGCAGCAGATCCAGACGGCCTCTGCCCTGTATGAAAATCTGGGTGGACTGCACACGAGCGGTCTCGACTTCGACCTGGATTACAGCCTCCGCCTCACGCGTCATGACCGCCTGAACCTGAGCAACAACTTCCAGCAGCTGATCAGCTATCAGCAGCAGTATGTGCCCGGCGGACAGTGGTACAATTATGACGGCCGCCTGCTGTACAACAACAGCACGGGCCAGCCGCGCGTGCGCGACTATGCAACCGCAACATGGCGCCATGACGATTTCAGCTTCACCTATATGATGAGCTATACGGGTGGCATGATCTGGAACGATCAGTCGGTCGATCTCGTCAAGGGAACTGTCGGTCGTTACAAGACGCCCGGTATCTTCAGCCACGACATCACGCTCGGCTATCAGCTGAACCGCTGGCAGTTCCAGGCAGGCGTGCGCAACCTGTTCGACAAGAAGCCGCCTTACGTTGTCGATGGCGCAACGAACACCAACGTGTTTCAGTACGGCAATCTGATCATGGGGCGTAATGTCTTCGTTCAGGCTGGCGTGAACTTCTGATCGCTCTCTCTCTTTCGTAACATCAGCAAAGCCCGGCATCTCAGGATGTCGGGTTTTTTTGTGCGATATCTCAAACATATTGAGACAGATCACACGCATTGGTGAGTTGCATCCCAGAAGCTGAGTGGGAATATGACGAATTCGTAAGAGTTTGGATGTAGTCCCATGGAAGTTGTGATTGGCGTCGATGTTGGCACAGGCAGTGCGCGCGCCGGAGTGTTTTCCCTCAGCGGACAGAAGCTCGCTTCCTGTGTGACCCCCACAAAGACCTGGCGTCCCGAGGCGGATTTCATCCAGCAATCCTCAACCGATATCTGGGCGGCCATCTGCAAGAGTGTCCGCAGCGCCATGAGCGCCCTCGACGGCGAGAAGCCCGTCGTGCGCGGTATCGGCTTTGACGCCACCTGCTCGCTGGTCGTTCTCGACCGCGAAGGTCAGCCGCTTTCCATCGATCCCGGCCAAGCGCCCGAGCAGGACATCATCCTCTGGGCCGATCACCGCGCGATGAAAGAGGCCGATGAGATCAATGCCGGAAACTATGAGGTCCTGCGTTATGTCGGCGGCACCATTTCGCCTGAAATGGAAACGCCGAAACTGCTCTGGCTCAAGCGCAACATGCCCGAGACCTTCGCTCAGGCGGGCTATTTCTTCGATCTGCCCGATTATCTGACGTGGCGTGCAACAGGCTCGGACTCACGCAGCTGCTGCTCGACCGTATGCAAATGGACTTACCTCGCTCACGACAAGGGCTGGGATGCGGATTATTTCCGCGCAATCGGTCTCGATGAGCTTGCCGATGAGAACTACCAGCGCATAGGGCAAGACGTGCGCTCGCTGGGACAGACGGTCGGCGACGGCCTCAGCGTCGCGGCGGCGCAGGAGCTCGGCCTGGAGGCAGGTATTCCTGTTGGCGTCTCGGCCATCGATGCCCATGCGGGCGGTATCGGGGTTATCGGTTCTGCCTCCGGCGAAACGGTCGATGATGCTGCTCTTGATCGCAGTCTCGCCCTCATCGGCGGTACATCGAGCTGTCACATGGCTGTCTCGCGCGACGCACGTTATGTCGATGGTATCTGGGGGCCTTACTCGGAAGCCATGATCCCCGGCACATGGCTTAATGAAGCCGGTCAGTCCGCCGTCGGCTCTCTGGTTGATTTCGTAATCTCAAGCCACGCCTACGGACCTGAGCTCGCTGAAAAAGCGAAGGCCGAAGGACGTACGGTTTACGAACTGCTGAACGAACGTCTGGCCCAGCTCGAGCAAGGAGCCCTGCCTGGCTCCCTGACCTCAGCGTTCCATGTCCTTCCGGATTATCATGGCAATCGCTCCCCCCATGCCGACCCGACCTTGCGCGGCATGGTGAGCGGACTCAGCCTGTCGGCGGGATTTGACGATCTGGTCAAGCTGTATCTCGCAACAATCCAGGGCCTGGCCCATGGCACACGCGATATCATCCGCGCGCTCAACGCCAAGGGCTATGCAATCGACACGATTTTTGCGACGGGCGGCGGAACGAAAAATCCTGTTTTCCTTCGTGAACATGCCAATGCGACGGGATGCCGCATTATGCTGCCCAAGGAGCCGGATGCCGTATTGCTCGGTTCGGCCATTCTGGGTGCTGTCGCAGGCGGTGTTTACGACGACATGCGTGTTGCCATGTCGCAGATGACGCGTGTCGGTGCCGAGGTCGCGCCCGATCCCCGTACCGCACGCTATCACGATGCGAAATTTGCCGTCTTTCAGGCCATGCATGACGAGCAGATCCACCATCGCACCCTGATGGCAGAAGCCCTCGCCCACTGAAAACGCCTCCCGCCAGAGCAAGAGACGCGAGAGCGGGAGTCGCCACACGGACCTGATTATCGACCCAGTAAGTTTTCACTTAACAGCCAGGACGAGTGGAATTCCACTTGCGGAGCTTGCCTATGGAAGCTGTCATCGCCACGCCGGAGCGGGTGAAGCGCAGATCGGGAGGAGGTATTTTTCTCTCCCCGGCTGTGATCATCCTGTTGATCTGGTCACTGATCCCCCTCGTCCTGACGCTCTGGTATTCATTCCAGAACTATAATCTCGTCGATCCCACGCTTAAGGGCTTCGCCGGCTTCAGTAATTACACCTATCTGCTGACCGATCCGGATTTCCTCTGGGCATTGCTGAATACGATCCTGCTCGTGCTCGGCGTTCTCGTGATCAGTGTCGGCGGTGGCGTACTTCTGGCTGTACTGTACGATCAGGAGTTCTTCGGTCGCGGTATTGCCCGCGTGCTGGTGATCTCCCCGTTCTTCGTCATGCCCACAGTCTCTGCACTGCTCTGGAAGAACCTGATGCTGCACCCGATTTATGGCGTTTACAGCGCCATGATGCGTGCAATCGGATTGCAGCCGATCGACTGGCTGGCGCACTACCCCATGCAGACGGTCATGATGATCGTGGCATGGGAATGGCTGCCCTTCGCCGTGCTGATCCTGCTTACTGCAGTGCAGTCGCTCGACCATGAGCAGAAAGAGGCCGCGCGCATGGATGGCGCAGGACCGATTGCGCGCTTTCGCTATATCATTCTGCCTCATCTGAGCCGTGCAATCACCGTCGTGATCATGATCGAGACGATCTATCTGCTCACGGTATTTGCGGAGATTTCCGTTACCACCTCGGGCGGCCCCGGCGTTGCATCCACCAACCTTGCCTTTCTCATCTACTCACGCGCCCTGCTGCAATTCGATATCGGGGGCGCTTCTGCGGGCGGCGTGATTGCCATCATCATCGCCAATATCATTGCAGCGTTCCTCGTTCGTGCGGTCGCCCGCAATCTGGAGGCGTGAAATCATGGCACGCAAAACGAAACTGCTTCCGAAAGTCGCTCTCGGCGTTATCGGCTGGGCCGTGGCTCTCTGGATCTTCTTTCCGATCTTCTGGATGGTGCTGACAGGGTTCAAGAGCGAGATGGATGCAATCTCCACCCCGCCTCACCTGTTCTTCAAGCCGACACTCCAGAGCTATCATGACGTCTTCGCCCAGGAGAATTACTGGCACTTCACCTTCAATACGGTGTTCATGTCGGTTCTCGCCACGGGCGGCGCCCTGCTTCTTGGCGTACCGGCTGCCTATTCCATGGCCTTCTTTCCAGCAAAACGCACACGCGGCACGCTGCTCTGGATGCTTTCCACACGCATGTTACCCCCGGTCGGCGTGCTCGTACCGGTTTATCTCATCGCACGCTCGACCCATCTGCTCGACACGGTCATCGGTCTGGCCATCATCAACCTGCTGACCAATCTGCCGATCATCGTCTGGATGCTCTACACTTTCTTCAAAGAAGTGCCGGTACCGATCCTTGAAGCAGGCCGCATGGATGGGGCCAATCGCTGGCAGGAAATCAGCATCGTGCTTCTGCCGCTGGCCCTTCCCGGCATCGCCTCGACAGCCCTGCTCTCGCTCATCCTGTGCTGGAACGAGGCCTTCTGGTCTCTCAATCTGACATCGTCGCGTGCAGCACCGCTTGCAAGCTTCATCGCGTCCTTCTCGTCACCTGAAGGACTATTCTTTGCCAAGCTCTCCGCGGCATCCACGCTGGCCGTCGCCCCAATTCTGGTTTTCGGGTGGTTCAGCCAGAAGCAGCTTGTACGCGGCCTCACCTTCGGTGCCGTGAAATGATCCTTCCTGCAATCACTATCCCCTTCGGCTTCTCAGGCTCCTTCGGAGTGACCCATGGCTAAAGTTGAACTGCGCGATATCCGCAAGACCTATCACGCCGAAGAAATCATCAAGGGCGTCTCGCTCGATATCAATGACGGGGAGTTCGTCGTTTTCGTCGGCCCGTCCGGCTGTGGCAAATCGACGCTGCTGCGCATGATTGCGGGGCTCGAAGAAATATCCGGTGGCGATCTGATGATCGATGGCAGGCGCGTCAATGACGTCGAGCCCGCCAAACGCGGTCTCGCCATGGTGTTTCAGTCATACGCGCTTTATCCGCATATGAACGTCTATGAGAACATGGAATTCGGGCTGAAGCTCGCCGGCATGCCTGAGGCGGAGCGACGCCAGAAGATTATGGACGTCGCAAAAACGCTCCAGCTCGACGCCTATCTCAAACACAAACCGGGTCAGCTCTCAGGCGGTCAGAGACAGCGCGTCGCAATCGGACGCGCCATCGTTCGCAATCCGAAGGTCTTCCTGTTCGATGAGCCGCTTTCCAATCTCGACGCTGCGCTGCGCGGGCAGATGCGCGTGGAACTGGCAACGCTGCATCGTCGCCTCGGCGCCACCACCATCTATGTTACCCACGACCAGGTCGAGGCCATGACGATGGCCGACAAGATCGTCGTTCTGCAAAAAGGCGTGGTCGAGCAGGTTGGCTCACCGCTCGAGCTTTATCACCACCCCCGTAACCTCTTCGTCGCGCGGTTCATCGGCTCGCCTCCGATGAACTTCCTGCCTGTCACGGTACGCGACGTCACCGCGCAAGGCATGAGCGTTGCGTTCGACCACGGGGCGCCCATCACGGTACCGGTGCTTCCGGGTGACGCCACCACGGCAGCGTCGCTCACACTCGGCATAAGGCCTGAGCATATCGTGCTCGACGCCCAGGGCGAATTGTCTGGCGTCATACGCATGGTCGAGCGTCTCGGCGCATTGACCCTGCTCCACATCGCCCTGCCTGACGGCACGCTGATTATCGTGCAAACGGATGGCGATCATGGCGGCGAAATCGACGCCACTGTCGGCCTGCGTCTGCTCTCGGAAAATTGTCACCTCTTCGATGCAAGAGGGATGGCGCTTACCAAGCTCGTGCGCCACCGTCTTGCCGGTTAACAGGAAAGTCGTTCACCATGTATATGGAAAAACTCCGCCTTGATGGTCGTGTCGCTGTCGTCACTGGCGGCGCGCAGAATATCGGCCTTTGCTGCGCGGAAGCACTGGCAGAAGCCGGTGCCCATGTTGTTATCGCCGATCTGGATGGGGCAAAGGCTGCTGAGTCGGCAAAGAGCCTGACCGACAAGGGGTTCAGTTCCTGCAGCGTGGCTATGGATGTCACATCGGAAAACAGCGTCACTCAGGCAGTCGAGACAATCGTTTCACGCCACGGCAAGCTCGATATTCTGGTTGCCAACGCAGGTATGTGCATTTCCGAGGTCAAGGCCGAGGACATGACCGAAGACCAGTGGCTCAAGCAGATCAACGTCAATCTCAATGGCGTATTCCGCTGCTGTCAGGCAGTCGGCCGCGTCATGATCAAGCAAAAATCCGGGGCCATTGTGGCTATCGGCTCCATGTCCGGCCTGATCGTCAACCGTCCGCAGGAGCAGGCAGCATATAATGCCTCGAAAGCTGGCGTACATCAGTATATCCGGTCGCTCGCAGCCGAGTGGGCTACCCACGGCATTCGCGCCAATGCTGTGGCGCCGACCTATATCGAAACCACACTCACGCGTTTCGGTATGCAGAAACCTGCCCTGTACGATCGCTGGATCGACGGTACGCCCATGGGCCGCGTGGGCCAGCCTGAAGAAGTGGCATCGGTGGTGCAGTTCCTCGCGTCCGACGCGGCAAGCCTCATGACCGGCTCGATCGTCAGCGTCGATGGTGGCTTTACGGTCTGGTAAGACGCAGCCTTCGGTCAAACTGACGGAGGGCAAACGTCCTCCCGGTCA
Source organism: Colias nastes (assembly GCA_907164665.1). Lineage (NCBI taxonomy): Eukaryota > Metazoa > Arthropoda > Insecta > Lepidoptera > Pieridae > Colias > Colias nastes. Next base: position 23,000 of record CAJQZM010042207.1, on the reverse strand, counting down.
ATCCAAGACCCGGTACCATAAAGGGGCCGGGTCTTTTCGTATTGCGCCGAAAACCAGTCCTGAATCACACCTCAGGATTTGACCTCTTCCGCCTTCGCCAGCGCACGTTGCGTCGCCGGTCTGGCTTCGATTATCTCGCGCCAGGCCTTGATTGCGGGAAATGCGTCGAGATCGATCCCCTGCTCTTTCCAGGTGCGCGTCCAGGGGTAGGTCGCCATATCGGCAATACCGTATGCATCCCCGCTCACGAACGCGCTGTTTTTCAGCCGTGTCTCGAGCACCGAATAGAGGCGCTTCGTCTCGTCCTGATACCGTTTGATCGCATAAGGGATTTTCTCAGGCGCGTAGAGCGTGAAGTGGTGGTTCTGCCCGAGCATCGGGCCGAAACCGCTCATCTGCCAGAACAGCCATTCGAGCGTGACAATTTTCTGACGCGGCTCTTTGGAGAGAAAGCGCCCGGTTTTCTCGGCCAGATAAAGCAGTATCTCCCCGGACTCGAATACGCTCAGCGGAGCACCGCCATCGGCCGGTGCATGATCGACAATGGCCGGCATCTTGTTGTTGGGTGAGATCTTGAGGAATTCAGGCTTGAATTGATCCCCTTTGCCAATATTGACGGGGATGATGCGGTAATCGAGCCCAGCCTCTTCAAGGAAAAGAGTGATTTTCTGTCCATTGGGAGTCGGCCAGTAATAAAGGTCGATCACAGTCAGGTCTCCTGAACCAGTTAAGGTGTTCAGTCCCTAACGTCCTTCAGGACATAACGTTCTAGCCCCATGGCAAACCCTTCCTCCTCACACGAGGTAGACACATGGGTTGCAGCCTTTTTGACTGTCTCGTTTGCCTGCCCCATGGCGATCGACATACCCGATTTAGCGAACATGAGCATATCGTTCGGCTGATCGCCCAGTGTCACCATTGCACAGGCGGGTATATCGAATAATGCCTCAAGCGTCGTGACGACGCCCCCCTTGTTGGCGTCCCTGTTAGTCACATCCACATAATAGGGCTGGGAACAGGCGGCCGAGGCAGTCTGGCCGAGGGCTTCCTGCAGATCGCGTTCGAGCTTCTGCATGAGCGTTGTATCGTCACTGACGCCGGTAATTTTTACCACGTCGTCCAGATGATGCGACACGTCATCCACTCTGGGTGCGAACTTCACTGTCCATTGCTCGCGCGCGACATGCGGAGCAGTGGCGTCATTCACGATCCATTCCTGGCTCGTATAGACCCACGGATCAGCCCCGTGATCGGTGATAATTTTCAACACCTGCTCGGCCTGGGCATGAGTCAGCCGTTTGGTTTCAATGACGCTCCAGTCCGGATGGACCAGAACGCCGCCATTGAAACCGGCAATCGGCGTGTCGATTGCCAGCGGTTCGATCAGCATCGCCATGCCACGCGGCGGCCGCCCGCTCGTTATGGCAAACCGTATACCCCTCTCACGAAGGGCATGAACGGCGCGGATTGCGCGAGGTGTCAGGATCTTGTCCTTCGTCACCAGCGTACCATCCACGTCGGCGAGGACGAGTTGAACCGCGTCTGTCATCAGGCTTTGTTTCCCTGCCACTTCCAGTTCAGGATCTCGGGCATGTCCTCGCCATACTGGGCGATATAGCGCTTATGCTCAACGAGTTTGTCGTTGATCATCTGCGTCGTATAGGCCGCATGCCCCGACAGGGCTGGAACACGACGCACTGCATTGAGGACGATATGATACCGGTCGAGATTATTGCGCACGGTCATGTCGAACGGCGTCGTGGTGGTGCCCTCTTCGCGGAAACCATGCACATGGAAATTCGCCCGGTTGCTGCGACGATAGATCAGACGATGCACCAGCTGCGGATAACCGTGGAACGCGAAAAGAACCGGTTTATCCTTGGTGAACAGATTATCGAACATTACATCGTCAAGCCCATGCGGATGCTCGCTGGGTGACTGCAAGGTCATCAGATCGACGACGTTGACAAAACGGATTTTCAGATCCGGTGCCTGTTCGCGCAGCAACTGCACGGCGGCAAGCGCTTCAACCGTCGGCACGTCACCGGCAGAGGCAATCACGAGGTCGGGGTCATGGCCCTTGTCGTTGCTTGCCCATTGCCAGATACCGATACCCTGGCTGCAGTGAGAAATCGCCGCGTCGATATCGAGCCACTGATGCTCGGGCTGCTTGCCTGCCACAATGACGTTGATACGGTCCCAGCTTTCAAGACAGTGCTTGGCAACATAGAGCAGTGTATTAGCATCGGGCGGCAGATACACGCGAGCGATATCGGCTTTCTTGTTCACCACATGATCCATAAATCCGGGATCCTGATGGCTGAAACCGTTATGATCCTGACGCCAGACATGGGACGTCAGCAGATAGTTGAGCGATGAAATCGGACGACGCCACTGGACCTCCTTCGCCGATTTGATCCATTTCGCGTGCTGGTTGACCATGGAATCGACCAGATGGACAAAGGCCTCATAACACGAGAAGAAGCCGTGACGCCCTGTCAGAAGATATCCTTCGAGCCAGCCCTGTATCGTGTGCTCGCTCAGGATCTCCATCACGAGACCATCCGGCGCCAGATGATCGTCATAGGAATAGGTCTCGGCCGTCCAGGCACGATTGGTCACTTCCAGCACGTCATTGAGACGGTTGGAATTGTTCTCGTCCGGCGACAGGACACGGAAATTGCGTGCTTCGAGGTTCATGCGCATGACATCGCGCAGCCATGAGCCAAGCACGCGTGTGCTTTCCGCCAGCAGCGATCCCGGGGACGGGACGGCTATCGCATGGCTCTCGATATCCGGCATGCGCAACGGGCGACGCAACTGGCCGCCATTGCCATGCGGGTTGTCGCTCATGCGCAGCGTTCCCTCCGGCGCGAGGGCTGCAATTTCAGCATGAAGGCGGCCGTTCTCGTCGAACAGCGTTTCAGGCTTGTAGCTGCGCAGCCAGTCTTCGAGGATTTTAAGATGGCCCGGCTTGTCGAGATCGGTCAGCGGTACCTGATGGGAACGCCAGAAGCCCTCGCACCGCTTGCCGTCCACTTCCTTGGGGCCGGTCCAGCCCTTTGGCGTGCGCATGATGATCATGGGCCAGATGGGACGCTCGGCGTTATTTTCGGAGCGCGCACGTTTCTGGATGCTGGCAATCCTGTCGAAGCAGCTATCCATCGCCTGTGCCATCAACTGATGCACCGTATCGGGATCGTCGCCTGACACGATAACCGGATCGTATCCGTAGCCCCGGAACAGCGCGAGGAGTTCCTCTTCAGGTATGCGGGCCAGCACCGTCGGATTGGCAATCTTGTATCCGTTGAGATGCAGGATCGGCAGAACCGCACCGTCGTTGCGCGGATCCAGAAACTTGTTGCTGTGCCATGATGTGGCCAGAGGGCCGGTCTCGGCCTCGCCATCACCGACGACGCAGGCTACGACCAGACCGGGATTGTCGAGCACTGCGCCATAGGCGTGAGACAGTGCATAACCGAGCTCGCCGCCTTCATGGATCGAGCCCGGCGTGGTCGCCGCGACATGGCTTGGAATACCGCCCGGGAAGGAGAACTGCTTGACCAGACGGCCAAGCCCTTCGATATCCTGCGAAACTTCCGGGAAATATTCGCTATAGGTCCCCTCAAGATAGGTCGCCGCCACCACACCGGGGGCGCCATGGCCCGGACCTGCAATGAAGAGAACGCTCTTGTCGCGCTCCTTGATGATGCGATTTAGGTGCAGATAAAGAAGGGTGAGGCCCGGCGTCGTGCCGAAATGGCCAAGCAGGCGTGGTTTGACATGTTCCAGCTTCAGAGGCTCGCGCAAAAGCGGATTGTCGAGCAGGTAGATCTGCGCCACCGAGAGGTAATTCGCGGCCTGCCACCACTTGTCATAGAGGGCGAGCTGTTGTGCAGAGAGAGGACCCTGAACGGTCATGATTACTGTTTTCCCTTCATTATTCTTCTTGTCTGACGGAAAATCGTAGTCTCTTCATCGGCTGGCATGACGAGAACCGTCACCGAGCCAGATCTCCGGCTGATCGTCGGACGGCCTGCGAGATTGGCGTCCTCACACAGATGGACATCGAGCCATTTGAGCCTATTGCAGACGGCACGTCTGAAGGTTGCATCGTGCTGGCCGATCCCGCCTGTAAACACGATGGCGTCGACGCCTCCCATCTGCGCAATCAGTCCACCGGCCTGCTGAACGAAACGCTCGACGAACATCTCAAGCGCGAGCTGAACATTCTCATCCGCGTCGTGCTCACGCAGAACGCGCATGTCGCTCGACAGTCCTGACACGCCCTTGAGACCCGAGCGGTAATAGAGCGTGTCCTGAAGCTCAGCAGGCGTGAGGTTTTTCTGCTGAAGCAGATAAAGAATGGCGCCAGGATCGATGGTGCCGCAACGCGTGCCCATCATCAGCCCATCCAGAACGGTCAGCCCCATCGTGGTTGCAACACTTCGGCCATGGATCATCGCACACAGACTGGCCCCATTACCGATATGGGCGACGAGGACACGCTTATGAGCGATGGTTGGAAAGCGCACGGCGAGTTCGGTTGCGACATAATCGTATGAAAGACCATGGAAGCCATAAACGCGCGCCCCATGATCGAGTAGCCCAGCCGGAAGCGGAAGACGCGTGCGCACTGCCGGAATGGTGTGGTGAAACGAGGTATCAAAACACGCGACCTGAAGCAGATCGGGCTTGTCCTGCATCAGAAGTCGCATGGGAGCGATGCTGGGGGGCTGATGAAGAGGCGCCAGGGAAACGAGTTCCTGAAGCCTGTCCAGCGCCTCGGTATCGATGGCTGTCGGTCCCTCGAAATATGGCCCACCATGGACGACACGGTGCCCTACGGCACCGATCGTGCTGCCCGATTCATGGTTTTCCATAAAGCGCAGGACATGACGGATCATCTCGCCATGCGCATTGCCCTGCTGGTCACGTGTCTCGATCACCATGCGCTTGCTGACGCCATCGGGCGTACGTGTCGTCAGGACGGCCCCGCCGGACTGATATTCAACCAGCCCCGAAAGAAGACGCTCCGACGTGCTCTCCTCATCGAAAAGAGCGAACTTGATGCTCGAGGAGCCAGAGTTGAGGGTGAGGATAGTTCTGCTTTTGGACACGTGAGAACCTCGAAATGCCTGGCAATATCGCCTGCATTCGAGTGTTAAACCGCGTGATCGGGTTGTGGTTCTAACATAAGATGGCGGTAATCACGGACCGGAACAGCCCTATTTACCGATTTCCCAAGTAAATCGGGGTTTTTACTGCCCAGCGCCCATTACAACTACACGTATTTGTGACGAAAACCCGCGGTTTCCAGCAAGGTGACGCGGTCTGCACCCAAAGGGTATGTAACCAACCCCACAGATACGCGCACCAGCAGGCCGATTGCGCGCTGGGTGTCAGAGACATCCCTGCAAAAGGATATGCGTCCTGCCCAGGGCATGTGCCGACCCGCCCCCGGGTCGGGAACAGGTCGGCAAAAAAGTGTCAGAATTCAGCGTGCGCGTGGCGCACGATTACCGGACGGCTTGCCGCCGCCATTGCGTGCTCCACCGGAAGGGCGTCCGCCGCCATTGGGACGCTGACCGCCCCCGGGACGTCCGCCGCCACCGGAGCGCTGGCCACCGCCGCGCGGCTGATTGCGTCCACGACCGCCACCGCCGAGCACTGGCGGACGCATGGTCGAGTTCTGCGCCTCTTCAGAGTGATAGGGATGATCGCTCACAACAGGGATGGACTTGCCGATAAGCTTCTCGATATCGCGCAGCCAGGCGCGCTGCTCGGCATCGCACAGCGATACGGCCCAGCCGTCACGCCCTGCACGGGCGGTACGCCCGATGCGATGAACATAGCTCTCGGCCACATTGGGCAGATCGTAGTTGAAAACATGGCTCACGTCGTCCACGTCGATACCGCGTGCCGCGATATCGGTAGCGACCAGCACCTTGACCGACCCATCGCGGAATCCGGCCATGGCACGCTCGCGTGCGCCCTGCGATTTGTTGCCATGGATCGCCTCGGCGCGGATTCCCTCGGCATTGAGGAAGTCGGCAACCTTGTTGGCTTCATGCTTCATGAGCGTGAATACGACGGCGCGCTGGACCTTTTCATTGCTGACGAGCAGCAGGGTCGCAGCACGCTTGTCTTCCGCCTTGACGAACATCACGGCCTGACGGATGCGATCGACCGTCGAGGACGGCGGCGTCACTTCGACCTTCGCAGGATCGCGCAGCAGCGAATGCGCCAGTTCCTCAATCGCCTTGGGCATGGTCGCCGAGAAAAGAACCGTCTGACGTTCCTTGGGCAGCAGCGCCACAATACGACGGATGTCGCGCACAAAGCCCATATCGAGCATACGGTCCGCTTCATCGAGCACGAGCATTTCGAGATCGTGCAGATCGATATGGCCCTGTCCGATCAGATCGAGCAGACGACCGGGCGCTGCGGTCAGCACATCCACGCCACGACGCATGGCTTCGACCTGTCGGCCCTGACCGACGCCGCCAAAAATCACTGCATGACGCAGCTTCATATGACGGGCATAGGCCTTGAAGCTCTCGTCGATCTGCGCAGCGAGTTCACGCGTTGGCGCGAGGACGAGAATGCGCGCGCTCTTGGGTGTCAGCGGGCGGTGATGCGTCGCCAGGCGATGAAGAGCCGGCAGCGCAAAAGCCGCGGTCTTGCCCGTACCTGTCTGGGCGAGACCGAGGAGATCGCGCCCCTGAAGCAGATAGGGTATCGCACCGGCCTGAATCGGCGTCGGGGTCGTATAGCCTTCTTCCGTCAGCGCGCGCTGGATCGGCATGGCAAGCTGTAGATCGGCAAAACTGGTCATGGGTAGAAACGCCTCCTTGGGCACGAGCCAACGCCTGGGGCGGGCTCACAGGATGACGTCTCTTGGCCCGGACGTCGTCAGGATAGGAAAGATCCAGAAATGACGACGCAGGAAGCATGACGGGTGCCAAATGCATGACATCCGTGCCACCAGAATCAAACTGGACCGGGAAGGCCCCCATATAGGCAGGAGCCCCAATCCATGCAAGTCACCGGGCTCACAAAACCGCAGCCATCCTGCTCGCGGGCACAACCGGGCAGAGCCGCCGCCCTCAGCCGCCAACAGCACCCTGTCCGCCCATCCCGTACCGGACCGAAAGTCCCGCGCAAGGCTGAAACGTGAAATCCCAAGGCAGAACAGCGGTCATAAAACGGGTCAGGCGAAACGGTTGTGGATAATCGTTTCCTCAAGCGGCAGATGTCCGCCATGCGGCGGATAGTCACCGGCCTTCTTGCCGATCGCCACGAACATGACGACCTCATGATCCTTGGGGAGGTTGATCAGCTCGCCTACGGCCTTGAAATCGAAGCCGTCCATCGGACAGGACTGATACCCATGCGCGGCAGCGGCAAGCATCAGGGCATAAGCAGCCATACCGCAGGAGCGGATACCTTCATCACGCTGAAGCTGTTCGTGCCCGGTATAGAACTGCTTGATCATACCCTCATAGGTGGCCTGCATCTTCTCCGGGGCCTCGGCCCAGTAACGAGCCGGATCTTTCTCCCAGGCCTTGAAGTCTGCACAGAGCACAATCAGGGCGCTGGCTTCTTCCACCTGCGGCTGGTTCCATGCAACAGCCCTTATGTCCTTTCTCAGGGCAGGATCGGACACCACCACAAAGCGCCAGTGCTGGATATTGAAGGCCGTTGGCGCATGGCGCCCTGCATCGAGAATAGCGCGTAGCTCATGCTCGGGGATCGTGACATTGGGCTCGAAACGCTTGGTTGCCCGGCGTTCGGCAATGGCTGTGAGGATATCGGTCATGGAAACTCCGCTCACCCGTTGATCGACGGGCCCGTCATGCGAGGATAACACCCGATGCAAACACGAGACCTGGTCGCAGGCAAGCTAATTTCGATTGAAGTCGTACTATAAACTGCTTGCCAGTATTCGTATCAGCGCTTCCTCAGAAGGAAGAGCGCCTGCTCGCCGAACAAATTGGCCAGTCTGATCGACCGGCGCCAGGGCGCGCGCTCCCCTGCCTCGTCGATAGCAAACCAGCGGTCGATCACGTAGCCCTCTGACTCGCAGAGTTCGAGAAAGTCGCGGATCGTACAGGGGTGGATATTCGGCGTTTCGTACCAGGGTGTATGCCACACCTTGTTCATGGGCATGCGCCCACTGAGAAGAATCTGGAGCCTGAGGCGCCAGTGCCCGAAATTCGGGAAAGAGACGATGGCGTGTCGTCCGATACGCAGCATCTGGCGAAGCACTTCGCGCGGCTTTTCGACGGCCTGAAGCGTGCGTTGCAGCACAACGTAATCGAACGCGTCGTCCGAGTAATGCACAAGATCCTGATCGGCATCGCCATGCATCACCGGCAGTCCATGCGCGACGGACCGCGTCACCTCGCTCATATCGATCTCGATACCGCGTGCATCGCACTGACGCGTGCGGAAGAGATGATCGATCAGGGCTCCGTCCCCGCTTCCAACATCGAGCACGCGGGTGCGCGGCGCGATCATCTCGGCAATCAGTTGCTGATCAAGACGCATGACCGACCTCCTCCGAGCGGGCGGGCAGCCCGGCATGCTCTGCGGCACCGTTGATAAAACCGCGCATCGTCCTGTCCAGATCGGGTTCCTCCAGCAGGAAGGCATCATGCCCGCGATCACTCTCGATCTCCACAAAAGACACGTTCACTCCGGCACGATTGAGCGCGCGCGCGAGCAGACGCGACTGCGAGGTGGGAAAAAGCCAGTCCGACGTGAAGGAAATAATGCAGAAACGCGTTTTACAGCCCCGGAAAGGCGCAGAAAGATCGCCGTCATAATCGGCGCTCAGATCGAAATAATCGAGCGCGCGCGTAATCGTCAGATAGGCATTGGCGTCGAAACGACGCACGAAGCTCGATCCCTGATGACGCAGATAGCTCTCAACCTCGAAAATCTCGCCGAAAAGCGAGTTGCCGGAGGCGACGGCCTCGTGAGACGGCACGGCATCGCGGCGCGTGCGTCGACCGAATTTCTGCGTCAGGGCCTCTTCGGACAGATAGGTGATATGGGCCATCATGCGCGCAACGGCGAGCCCCTTTGCCGGGATCGTGCCATGAGCCCAGTACCGACCGCCGCACCAGTCCGGATCTCCACAGATGGCCTGTCGGCTGACCTCATTGAAGGCAATATTCTGGGCTGAGTGAAACGGCGCCGTGGCAATGGGCATGGCTGCCCCTACACGCTCGGGGAAACTCGCCACCCATTGCAGCACCTGCATCCCGCCCATCGACCCGCCGATCGCTGCAAACAGGCGATCGATTCCAAGATGATCGAGCAGTTTCGCCTGCGCAAAAACCATGTCGCGTATGGTAATCGGAGGGAAATCCGTTCCCCAGGGCTCCCCGGTATCGCGCAGCGTTCTTGGACCCGAGGAGCCCATGCAGCCACCCAGCACATTCACGCACAGAACGAAAAACCGATCCGTATCGATGGCGCAGCCGGGCCCGACGGCACGGCTCCACCAGCCCGGCTTGCCCGTTACGGGATGGGTCTCGGCAACATACTGATCCCCCGTCAGCGCATGACAGACCAGTATGACATTGTCTCGTGCCGGTGAGAGCGTACCGTAAGCGCAATAGGCAATATCGAGCGGGGCGATATGCGCTCCGCATTCGAGCGTCAGACCGTCGTCGAGGCGCACCTGAAACGATGTTGGCGATGACGCGCCCTGCGCCGCATCAACCTCCACAGAGTCTGACCGCCTGCCCGGAGCTGCAGCGGCATTCGTAGGGAACCGCGCCTCGCGCTGTCCGTCTCCATTGTCCCGGCATGGGCCCGGGCTGGGCTGATCCTGCATGGCCTCTCGTCTCGTCGCGTCAGCCCTTCTCCGTAAGGGCCGGAGTGAAACGGGTGACGAATGGAATTGATGCATCTTCAGTCAGGCGCATGCGACGCCCTGAGCTGAAGAGAATGCAGAGCGAGAGATATGCCATCTCGACACGCTCGCCGCAATTCCCGCCCTGAAAATCGACAATCACCACCCGCACATCCGAACGCCCGTACGATCGCGCGAGAAATCATAGGCATAAGCATTGTGATGAGTTAATGTTTTTTTAACGAATCAGCGGAGAAGCCGATCATGCCGACGATCCTCAAAATGATAGGTCATTCCGGGCTTTTCGATACGGCGTTCTATCTCGCGCGCAATCCGGATCTGCGCGATATCGGGAGTGGTGCCTTGCTCCATTATCATTCCACCGGATGGCTGGAGGGCCGAAAACCCAACGCCTTTTTCGATCCCGGCTGGTACCTCGCGACCAACCGGGACGTCACGGGCGATCCGCTGCTGCATTATCTGACAAAAGGAGAATATGAGGGTCGACGTCCTGTCGCCTGGTTCGATCCGGTCTGGTATCGCCAGACGAATAATATTCCGGCCAATACCAACGCGCTGGCGCATTATCTCGCCAACAGGCTACAGCCTCATATACGTCCGATGGAGGCGTTCGACCCGGTTTTTTACCTGCAGACCTACCCCGATGTTGCGGAATCCGGCATGGACCCGGTCGAACACTACATGGTGCAGGGATTTCGCGAGGTCAGGCGGCCATTCGCCGGTTTCGATCCGAGCTTTTACCGCATGCGCTATCTGCGGCATCAGCCCGAAGCCAACCCTTTCCTTCACTGGCTGGACCACCGGCATGAGGCCGGAATTTTCCCCTGCCTGCCCCAGCACGAAACCACGATTGCCCGGGAGATAAGACGACGCACGCAGCCCGGACCGCTGTTTGAAGAACATCGCCCACTGCCGGATGCAGCGATCAGGCGCGCGCGTGTTCTTGCCTATTATCTTCCGCAGTTTCATCGGACGGAAGAGAACGACCGCTGGTGGGGGGCTGGCTTTACCGAATGGACCAATCTCGCGCGCGGCGTACCGCGCTTTGCCGATCACTACCAGCCGCGCACGCCACGCGATCTCGGTCATTACCGTCTCGATACAGATGCCCCCTTGCGCGATCAGGCACGTCTGGCGCGCCAGAGCGGCATAGAGGGATTCATTTTTTACCATTATTGGTTCGACGGAAAGCGGCTGCTCGACACACCCATGGAGACACTGCTTCGCACGCAGGATATCGATCTGCCCTTCTGCCTGATGTGGGCCAACGAGAACTGGAGCCGTCGCTGGGATGGGGGCGACAAGGACGTTCTTATTTCGCAGAACTACAGGAAGGAAGACGACGAAGCGCTGATTGCCGATCTCGCCCGCCATATGAACGACAGGCGCTATATCCGTCTGCAGGGACGCCCTCTTTTCATGATCTATCGCCCGGGCAGTATTCCGGATGCAGAAGCCCGTATTGTAATCTGGCGTGACCTGTTCAGGAACGCCCACGGCCTCGACCCCATTCTGGTCATGGCCCAGGCTTTCGACGACAACGACCCCAGGCCATTCGGCATGGATGGCGCCGTCGAGTTCCCACCGCACAAACTCACCAGATCCTGCACACCGATCGAAGACAAGCTGCATATCCTAGACGAAGACATGACGGCACGCGTCTACGACTACGCCGAACTGGTCGAAAAAGCCCTTGCCGACCCGCCCCCCGACTTTCCTCGCATCCGTACCGTTTGTCCTTCATGGGACAACGATCCAAGACGACAGGGTGCGGGACTTGTCCTGCATAACGCAAGCCCTGCCCTGTATGAGCACTGGCTGCGCGAGACCATCGTACAGACGAAAAACCACCCGTTTTTCGGCGAGACCCTGGTATGCATCAATGCGTGGAACGAATGGGCCGAAGGCGCCTATCTGGAACCCGACCTTCATCTCGGATCGGCCTGCCTGAATGCGACAGCACGCGCAGTGACCGGATTTGAAAGCCATAATACCGAAGACCGCCTGCTTCTGATCGGACACGATGCCTTCCCGGCAGGCGCTCAAATGCTGCTCCTCGCCATTGGCAGAGCGTTGCGTCGTAATCACGGTATCGACACGGGATTTATCCTTCTGGGCGGCGGCGATCTTCTGGCGCGCTATCGTGAAGTCGGCACGGTCGACATTCTGACACCCAATACAGCAACCTGCCGGGAAAGACTGAGCAGCCTCAAGGCAGAGGGTTATAACGCCGCAATCATGAACAGTGCGGCCTCGACCCGACTGGCCCCGGATCTCGTTTCCGCAGGGATGGGTTTCAGCCTGCTTTTGCATGAATTACCCGGCATGATACGGAGCCACGATCTCGAAGCCCCGCTTCAGACGGCCCAGACCTTGGCCAGTGCGGTCGTCGTTCCGGGCGCTCAGCTGACGCGCGTTTGCCCTGAGGCCCTGATCATGCCCCAGGGGCTGTATAACACCATCTCGTTTTCCGAACCCGACCGGCGACGTGTGCGACTGGCTTACGGGATCGAGAACGACGCGCTTGTCGTGATCGGCGCGGGTTATGGCGATATACGCAAGGGTTTCGATCTGTTCCTGCAGCTCTGGCACATGGTCCAGAGCCCGGTATTCGCCCAACCCGTACAGAACGGCATTTCAAGACCGGTTCATTTCATCTGGGTCGGTGCCATAGCCGATACACTGATGCAGTCTCTTGGCGCCGATCTCGACAGCGCCCTGTCATCGAGACGCTTTCATCTGCCCGGCCATGTCGAGACGATTGCGCCGTTTCTCTCGGCCTCGGATCTGTTCGTGCTGACATCGCGCGAGGATCCTTACCCTTCTGTGGTGCTCGAAGCCCTGTCTTCCGGGCTGGCCTGCATGGCTTTTGCACGCAACGGCATGATTCCGGACCTGCTCGACGAACTGCGCGCACAGGGCGATACGCGTCATGCCATCATTCCACCGGGCGATCTTCCCGGCGTGGTGCAGTGGATCACAAGACATGTTCCGCTCGCCGCCGTTCCGGCAGACGCACGCATCACTTCAGGCGAAGCGCTGAAACCCCGATTTTCGTTCGACACCTATGTCAGACGTCTTCTGAGCCTGACCCTGCCATCCCTGCCATCGATCTCGGTCGTCGTTCTGTCTTACAACTATGCGCAGTATCTGGCTGCACGGCTGGCCACGATTTTCGCCCAGAACTGCCCCGTCACCGAAATCATCGTGATCGACGATGCCTCGCGCGACGGAAGCGTGGCGCTAGCCGAGAAAACAGCGCGCGAATTCGACCGCGCGATACGGGTCGTCTCCCAGACGCGGCAGAGCGGCTCTGTGTTTGCCCAGTGGCAGAAAGCTGCGGCAATCGCTCAGGGGGACTGGCTGTGGATCGCCGAAGCCGACGACCTTTCGGAGCCGGATTTTCTTTCGGAGCTTGCCGGGCTGGTGAAGCAGCGCCCCGGTCTCACAATGGCTTTCAGCGACAGCCGCGCCATAGATCGCGACGGTGTCGAAGTCTATACGGACTACAAACCCTATTACCGTCATCATATCGGTCACGATCTCGATCAGGATATGGTCATGGATGGCACCAGTTTCGTGCGTAACGCGTTATCGAGCTGCAATCTTGTCATGAATGCGAGCGCCGTACTCTTCAGACGCACAGCGCTGCGCGATGCGCTAGAGACCAGTGCGCATGATTTGAAGACATTGAAAGTCGCCGGAGACTGGCGTCTGTACATCGAGCTGCTGCTCCAGCCTGGCGCCCAGATTGCCTACTGCGCCAAGCCACTCAATATCCACCGGCGCCATGAGCTGTCGGTTACGGGGTCGCTCGATCCGGCACGCCATCTGGAAGAAATTGCCCGGGTTCACGCGCTGATAGCGGAGCGCCTGGGCTCTGAAGACGACCTGCTCATGCGTCAGAGGCGTTATCGGGCCCAGATCGAAGCGCAGTTCGATATCGATCCGTCTCCACGTCGCAAACGCGCCAAGGCATCATGAGCGACTTGCCAGCGACCCTGGGCGCAACCCGTTCTGCACGCTCCCGGTTTCCCCAACGCCCGATTGAGAACTGAGGCGCGCCTCAGTTCTCGCGCAGCCTGGGCATGAGTTCGACGAAATTGCAGGGCTTGTGTCGGCTATCAAGCTGATGAACAAGAATATCGTCCCAGCCATCCTTCACCGCCCCCGTCGATCCCGGCAACGCGAAGAGGAACGTTCCCTGCGCGAGGCCGCCCAGCGCACGCGACTGAATGGTGGATGTACCGATCTTCGCAAAAGACAGCATACGAAAAAGCTCGCCGAATCCCGGAATTTCCTTGTCGAGCACCCTGCGAAAGGCCTCAGGAGTCACATCCCGGCCCGTGATGCCCGTCCCACCGGTGGTGATCACCACATCGATATCCTCACGCTCGATCCAGCCGCGCAGCCGCGCCTCGATCAGGTCGATGTCATCGATCACGATCTTCCGGTCGGCAAGACGATGACCCGCAGCCACGATACGCTCGGCCAGAACCGAACCGGAGCGATCCATCGACAGATCCCGCGTATCGGAAACAGTCAGAATCGCGATGGCGCAAGGCTTGAAACCGTCCTGGCTCGGGGTCTTGTCCATAGGGCTTGTCTCTCCATCTCGCTTCAATCCAGTGTAGCGCTGGCCACGCAGGCGCGCCAAGGGCGTGCGCGGGCGCAATCGAAATGCATGAATGTAAAGTATCGTCATCCCTGCCAAAAACATCCTGTTCTGGCAGGACAGTGATGAGCGCAATACGGAGGCCTGTTGCGGGTAACATGCGCCGCCGCTAGGGTGGTGCTCACATTGCGTTTTGCACCGTTCGGAAAGATGGATCGTTTCGTGTTTTCAAGTTTCCTGAACCGGCACTTCCTGCGCCGCTCGGTGCTCTGACATGAGCATAGCTCCCTCCGCGCAACGCTGGTTTGCCACGCCGCCGAAGCGCATCGCCTTTCTCGCATCGCCGACCGATATCGCGCAGAAAACCCGCCAGAAATTCATCGACTCCTATGGTGATTGTACCATCGAAGACGCCGAAGTCGTGGTGTGCCTCGGGGGAGACGGATTTCTTCTTGAAGTACTTCACAAGGTGGCCGAGCTCGGCATTCCGGTCTACGGACTGAATTGCGGCTCCGTGGGCTTTCTGCTCAATACGATCTCGGATGAAGACCTTCTGACACGCCTCGCGCGCGCCCAGTCGTCGCAGCTGCACCCGCTGCGCATGAAGGCGACAGGACGTGATGGCACATTGCATGAAGGAATCGCCTTCAACGATGTGTTCCTGTTCCGTCAGACCCGACAGGCCGTCAAGATCAGGATCGAGGTCGATCAGCGTGTGCGTCTGCCCGAACTGATCTGCGACGGGATTATCGTCGCCACGCCGGCAGGATCGACGGCCTATAATCTCTCGGCGCATGGCCCCATTGTCCCACTCACGGCCAATCTTCTGCCGCTGACACCCATTTCTGCGTTCCGGCCGAGGCGCTGGCGCGGTGCGCTACTGCCCTCATCTGCGGTCGTGCGCTTTACACTGCTCGAACAGGAAAAGCGTCCCTGTGCAGCAGTTGCGGATTTCCTCGAGGTGCGCGACGTTATCGAGGCAGTTGTGCGCGAAGACAGATCGATAACGGCAACAATCCTGTTCGATCCGGATCATGGTTTATCCGAGAGAATTATCGCGGAGCAGTTTGCGGAATAACAAGAAGGCGCAGCCAATGAGCGGTCCGACACTACGTTCGAGTTTTTCTCCCTATCCGGACGATCTCGTCACGACGGCGCGCCGTCTCGATAACGGGGAAATTACCAGTCGCGCGCTCATTGAGCACTGTCTCGAAGCCCTCGAACGCTGCGAAAACGCCCGCGCCGCCTTTACCGGCGATTTCTCGGCAGACCGCGCGCGGCAGTATGCCGATGCAGCCGACCGGATTAGGGCCAAGGGCTATCAGGCCTCGCCCTGGGCCGGGTTGCCTATCTCGATAAAGGACCTGTTCGACATCAAGGGCCAGGTTACCCGTGCCGGCTCGACCCTTCTTGCCGATCGCTCCCCCGCCATTGCCGACGCAGAGGCCCTTGTGCCGCTTCGTACAGCGGGGTTCATCTTCGTAGGGCGCACCCAGATGACCGAGTTTGCCTATTCCGGGCTCGGCCTGAACCCTCACGGTCCCCAGCCATGGAACAGTCTGATCGAAGAGACAAAGGCCATTCCGGGTGGCTCGACCTCCGGCGGGGCGATCTCGGTAGCGACAGGGAGCGCTCTGGCCGCCATCGGATCGGATACGGGCGGCTCCTGTCGTATCCCCGCCGCCATGAATGCGCTGACAGGTTTCAAACCGACCGCTGCCCGGATCAGCCGCAAGGGCATGATTCCCCTTTCGCCCAGCTTCGACAGTGTGGGCAGTATCGCGCAGAGCGTCACCGATTGCGCCCTGCTCGATCACCTCATGTCGGGCGAGACCGACCGCTGGGAGGCACCCGAAGCGGCTGAAGGGACGATCAGGCTGCTTTTACCCACATCCTTCGTCCGCAACGATGCCGACTCACAGGTGCTTGCGGTATTCGAGACGGTCATGCGTCACCTGGACAAGGACGGCATTGAAATCGTCCGTCAGCCCTTGCCCATCCTGCAGGATATCGCAGACCTCAATATTCAGGCCCAGATCGTGGCGGCCGAGGCATTCCACTATTTCCACGACGAGCTTTTGCACCATAGCGACCAGTTCGATCCACGCGTACGCGAGCGCATTGCCTCAGGCGACAGGGCGAGCGTGCAGGCCCTGCGCCAGCTCCATATCGAGCGGCAGAAGCTCTGCGCCCGCTTCACGAGCGAGATGACCGGGTTCGATGCCATAATCTGTCCGACCAGCCCGATCCTGCCCCCACCCATAGAGGCCTGTCTCGATCCGGACTCCTATGGGAGTTTCAACCGTCTCGTTCTGCGCAATCCTTCCCTGGCCAATCTGCTCGATGGCTGTTCGTTCAGCCTGCCACTGAACTGGAAAGGTTTTGCTGCGGGTATCATGCTCACAGCCTGCAACGGGCGGGATCGGGCGTTGCAACGCATCGCCAGGCGCTGCGAGAACAGGTTGAAAGCCTGAAAAGACCCCACCCCCGCCTGAAGATCACACCTGAATGAATGCCGCGTGTCACCAGAGCGTTATTTGAGGCGGTTTTCCCACTTCGCTATGCCACTCAGGGCATAGCATGGCCGTGTGCGACGCACGCGCGTTTCGTCAAGACCATGCACGCTCGATAAGGCAGCGTGATGAGTGATTTCGATAGCAACGAGCCCGGCAGATCGGGGATCGCCGGACAGGCAACGACCGCAGACGCGGATTTTCCAGCCCGACATCTGCCATTTCTTACGATCGCGCTTCTGCTTTCCTATATGGCAGTCGCCATGCCTCTGGCGGTTATCCCGCCTTTCGTGACATCTTGGCCCGGCTACGGAAACGCCCTTGCCGGTATCGCCGTGGGCTGCGCGTTCGTCTCGACAATCCTGACACGTA
This sequence comes from Colias nastes, assembly GCA_907164665.1. NCBI lineage: Eukaryota > Metazoa > Arthropoda > Insecta > Lepidoptera > Pieridae > Colias > Colias nastes. The sequence continues at coordinate 5,611 of CAJQZM010042207.1, read as the reverse complement.
CACTCGCCGGAGGCTATGCCGACCGCCGCGGGGGGCGGGCTTCCATGCGGCTCGGGCTTTGTCTGTACATTGCGGCAAGCCTGATCTGCCTCGTTTCAGGACTTCCTGCCTTGCCGAAACCGCTGTCGCTTTCCCTGCTCATCGCCGGTCGATTGCTGCTCGGGGTCGGCGAGAGCTATACGCTTGTCGGCATGCATGGCTGGGGCATCGGGCTCATGGGGCCCAAAGGGGCCGGGAAAGTGCTGACATGGACCGGCGCTGCCATGTATGGGGCGTTCGCCTTCGGTGGCCCCCTCGGCCTCGAACTCTATCACCTTGCCGGTTTCGTGCCGCTCATGGGGCTTTGCGTTGCGCTTCCCTGCATAGGGCTCGCAATCGTACAGCCTGTACCATCGGCCCCCGTTCTGTCGGGCGAGCGCGAATCCTTCTGGCCCGTGCTGGGCACCATACGCCCATATGGAAGCGTCGTCGCCTTGCAGGGCGTTGGATTCGCCGTGCTGGGCGCTTTTCTTTCTGTCTATTTTCTGCATGAACACTGGCGTTTCGGCAGTCTCGGCCTGACCTGCTTTGGCCTGGCCTTTGTCGCGGGACGCCTGTTTTGCGCCCACTTGCCCGATCGTATGGGCGGATTGCGTGTGGCTCTGATTTCGCTATGCATCGAAGCACTGGGGCAAGGCTGCATCGCTTTCGCACCCTCACCACTCATCGCACTGGCCGGGGCGGTATTCACCGGGGCTGGCTGTTCCCTGATCTATCCCTCAATGGGCGTCGAAGTGGTCAGGCGTGTGTCGGGCCCGATGCGTGCAACGGCGCTGGGAGGCTTCGCCGCGTTTCAGGACCTGTCTTACGCTGTAAGCGGTCCTGTCGCAGGCATCGTGTCCGACTGCCTCGGCTACAAGGCTATTTTCCTGATGGGCGCACTCTGCGCCCTTGTCGGGGTGGTACTGGTGCTCAGACTGCAAAAAGCTGAGTCGACGCCGCGTTAAACGCCCTGCTCGATATGGAACCGGGCCAGATCGAGCCCTTCGAACAGATATTGAGCAGGCATCTCCCTGACGACCGGACGCTGCGGCGTAGCATCCAGCACGCGTACATGCTCTGGCCTCACCGGCATTGCATCGGCATGCGCTGCCTCTCGCTCACCCGTTCCAGCAGGCGACGGATCATCCGAATGGATCGAGGCGATATCGCCCCTCGGGCTCCCGCCGGACTGGGCATCCTCAACCGACGGGGCGATCTCCTCGGACTGGACCACGTCAACAGAGGGAGCCGTTTCGGCCTCAGGCAGAAACGCAAGAAATCCTCTGCCGTCGTCGATATTCAGCACGCTCGGTCTTTCGCCACGCGCACGCTGAACGATCCAGCCTGAAAAGGCAGGCAACAGAACGGCGCTGGCTTCTTCCTCACTGCGCCCGATCTGTGCGTTCAGCAGATCCGTGAGATCGGCAATATCGGCCTCGGCAATGCGGCGCGGCGCGTTATCCGTATCGCGTTTGACGATCCAGCCATCGACATGGCGTGCAATCTTCTCCCTCAGCACCGGGTATTCCTCCTTCTTTTGCGGCTCACCTAACAGATAAACCCGCAAGCGCCCAGTTAAAGCGTTCGGTCAAAGCACTCAGTTAACGCACCCGCAAAACGCATGCATCGAGGCCTCGAACAAGCGCACCATAAACATCGAGGCAACCTCGTGCTTCGATGAGACAGCGACAACACAATCGCAAGCCGCCCCCTGCAAAATCATTGTGATAGACGCAGTGATATGAGAACTGCTCTCACATCCGGTTTTACGCCGCCTGCCACAAATCATTGGATCCTGATCGTGCCGTCCCTGCCGCCCGTCCCGTTCACTGTTTTCAGACGCCTCGATCTACTGACCGGTGTTTCGGGTCTATGTCTGTTTGTGGCAGCGGGCATACCGGTCGTTTCCGGGGTCGCGCTGGGCGCGCCAGAGAAAAAAGGAAGCGGTGCGCATGCGACAGGTGCAAGCAAAACCGGCGGGGCAGAACGCATTACGGTCAGGGCGTCGGAACCCGAGAAGCGCGATGCCGAACGTGGGGGCGGCCTGATCCATCCCCAGCATGGCAGCCGTGCCGTCAGCACGGTCGATAGTGCGTTCATCGCCAGGCAGGCGCCCATATCGAGCGCCTATCAGCTTGTATCGCTTCTCCCCGGGGCCAATGTCGCCTCATCCGATGCCATGGGTCTCTCACCGCAGACCACCATTTCGGTACGCGGGCTCAACACCGATGCAATCGGCTATGTGCTCGAAGGCATGCCGCTCAATGATCTCGCGTTCTATTCAGGCTATCCCAGCCAGTTCGCCGACAGCGAAAACTATCGCGAGATCAGTCTGGCACAAGGCGAGGCCGATCTGGACAGCCCCGTAGTCAACGCTGCAGGCGGACTGATGAGCCTGAGTTTTCGTGATCCTGCGCATAAACGTGGCGGCATGGTTTCAGCGTCCTACGGCTCCTACCAGACCAACAGGGAATTTGTGCGCCTCGATACAGGCGATATCGGCACAACGGGATTACGGGGCTTTGTTTCCTACTCCCACACAAGCGCACAGAACTGGCGTGGGCCGGGTGCCGATGCCCGTCACCATATCGATTTCAAACTTCTGCGCGATATGGGCGAACGCTCCCATATCGGTCTTCTGGGCAGCTTCAACAGCACCGTGACAAGTTACTATCCGCAGGTCTCGAAAGATGCCTTCAAGCTTTACGGTGTCTCCTCGGCCAATGCCCTGGCAGGCCATTACGATGCCTCGGATCAGGAGAACGCAGCATCCTATTACCGCTTGTGGCGGGCCCCTGAGCGTACGCTTTATATGGGCGCACCCATCGTGCTCGGGCTGTCCGACCATCTGACGCTTCGTGCCACACCGTATGCACAGGGGGCCTACGGCAATGTGCCGGGTGGATCGACACTCCCATCATCCGGTCTCTATGCGGGCACCAGTGCGCTTCCCGATATGCTCGATCTGCCCGGCACCTCCGATGGCCAGTCCGTCGTGCGTGCCAATTATACCCAGCGCAGCTATCGCTCCGGTTTTACCTCAGAGCTGGCCTGGAGACAGGGCTGGAACGAACTGATTGCAGGATACTGGTTCGATTACGGCGACGATCACGAGCTGGAATCCTTTTCGCCCGTGAATGGAGACGGCGCCTCTCAGAATATATGGGGCAGCGGCAACGCAAATTTCGTTCGTCTGTCGAATGGGCAGATCTATCTGGCTGGCAACACCCACACGATCAGTATGGCCAATGCGCTTTTCGTCGGAGACAGAATGCACTTTCTGGCCGACCGCCTGCTGATCGAACTCGGCTTCAAGGAAGTCATGGTCAGTCGCACCGGCACGAATTCGGTTCCGGGTCCTCAGTACCGTGTCGGAAGCAATAGCGCCGTTCCCCTGCCCCGGCTCGGTCTGCGTTTGCAGATCACGCCGAGACATCAGCTCTTTCTCAATGCCACCACCAATTTTCGCGCACCGGCTTTCACGGCGCTTTACAATGTCTACGACCCGACAAGCGGTGAAACGAGCGCAACCGGATCTGGCGCGGTGCGAAACGAATATTCGATCTCCGAGGAGCTGGGTTATCGTTATACGGGCCCTCTGCTGACCGGCAGCCTGACCTTCTTCAATTACAATTTCACCAATCGTCAGATACAGACCCAGATCCTGATCAACAACACGCCCATACAATCGACCATGAATGCCGGCGGCCAGACGTCGCGCGGTATCGATGTCGAGCTTGGCCTTCGACCATGGCATCATTTCGCTCCCTATCTCTCGGGCGAATATCTCCACGCCACGATCGATAACGATATTGCCAGCAGCGGCGATCTCCTGCCCACGGCGGGCAAAACCGCAGTGCGTAGCCCGCACCTGCAGGCCTCGGCAGGACTGACCTACGATGACGGGCGTTTCTTCGGATTTGCCGCCATCCAGTATACCGGCCGTCAATATGCAACATTCATGAATGACGAACGGATCGGCGATCATACGACGGGCAATCTGGCGCTCGGCTACCGCTTCGCGGACAAGGGGCGCATGAAGGCACCGACGCTGCGTCTCAACTTCATCAACATCACCAACGAGCATTATCTTTCGGGTATTGCCGACCCGACACTGAATGCGCGCACCACGACAGGGCGGTACGGCACAGCAATCGCCGGATCGTCTCCCGATTATTACATCGGTGGCGGTTTCTCCGCTCTGGCCACAGCCTCGACCGGTTTCTGATGACGCAAAAGCCACCAGAAGACGCGCCGACGGAGGAGGCAACGCCCGGCCAGTTCGGATTATGGGGCAAGGAAGAAAAACGCGACTGGCCGCTCATCGCCAGCGGAGAAGCCTGCGATGCCCTCACGGCATTCGGGATTCCGGTCGATGCCCACATAGACTGGCATAGTGCACGCCCTTTTTCCGCCGTTGCGCGCCTTTCGACCGAAGACGGGCAGATACGTTTTCTCAAACGCCATCACCGGGCGCTACGCAATGCCGATGCCCTTGAGGAAGAGCACCGCTTCATCGCTCACCTTGCGAGCAGAGGGCTCCAGGTTGCCCTCCCTCTTTCCACGCAGAACGGTCGAACGGCATTCAGCCGGGACGCGTGGTGTTACGAGTGTTTCCCTTGTCTCGATGGCGAGGATCTCTATCGAGACACGATGTCATGGGAGCCTTACCGCTCATCTTCCGACGCATGTGAGGCTGGGCGTGCACTGGCTGTTTTTCATGACGCCTCCGCGGGATGGATGGCGCCATCCCGGGCGGAGAGACCGCTCGTTTCGTCCCTGTGCCCGTTCCTGCATCCTGAAGGGCCTGCCGAAGGGCTGCGCGAATGGATCGAGCAACAGCCCGCCCTCAGCAAGGCAATCACACGACATGTAGGGATTAGACAGCTGTTGGCGCTCGTAACGCCCCTGCTCGATAAAGCCCGCCCCTTGTTGGCGGATGCGACACCCCATTGGGGACATGGCGACTGGCACGGCTCCAATCTCGTCTGGCGTCACGAACAGGGTATTGATGTCGTTCAGGCGCCGTTCGACTTCAGTATGGCGGATCGTACCAGTCGACATTTCGATATCGCTGTCGCGCTGGAGCGCAGCATGATCGACTGGCTGCACCCGACCAACCCTTCCGATCGCACTGCTTCCATCTCACCAGGCCGGGTGGATCGGTCTGCGGAGTATGAAGTGCAGCACCTGCATGTCGATGCGTTCCTGCGCGGCTATGGTTCTGCCTATCCTCTGACGCAGGCAGACCATGCCGCAATCGCTGCCATGCTGCCCCTGGCGCATATGACCTTCGCGTGCTCCGAGATCTGGTATTACGACACGCTCGTCAACGCACCGGCGCTCGCTGACACCACATGGCAAACCTATCTGCAGGATCACAGTCTGTGGTTCATGCATGGTCGCGGTGCGGCGCTTTGTGCGTCGATCGCCTCAGGCGGGGGAGCAGAAATCTGAATGTCCCTGCTCGAAATCCTTGCCGTCCTCGTCACCGTGGCGGGCATTGGCCTTACCGCGCTCAGGCGCGTTGCAGGCTGGCCGATCTCTCTTGCTGCGTCGCTTCTGTATCTTCTCGTCTTCGCACAGGCCC
>CAJQZM010042206.1:0-80574 GCA_907164665.1 Colias nastes | reverse complement strand
CGCAATTATTAAGCTTAAAATTAATGTGACAAATTGGTTGATATTTCATAATGTCTTAACGAATTACCTTTAATTATTGTTTAGAAAGTTATGTTGTTAGATTTTACATTAAACATTTATAATAACAAAGGCCTTTTTTCATAACTACCAAAAATGAAATTGTATACTTAAAATAATTTATAGGGTTCATTTTTATCTTATTTGTATTTGCTTCTTTCTATGCAATTTTTTCTTTCACCTAGTTACCGATCTGTTTATACTTTATATGTTTATCAAATACGCCTGAACTGAATATGAATAGTTTTATCCGACAGATAAATAAACATTAAACATCCAACCATCGCACTTTCGCATTAAAAACAATCTAAATATATTTTAAATCTCTGCAAAGTCTTTAACCCTTAATAAAATCAGTCCACAGATGTTAACAACTGCTCTTTGTTTCTATTCTCGAGTTTGCTTTATCTCAGAAAAACCTTTAAATCGGAAGTTAGTAGTTGGTCAAACTGCCAAATTGATTTTATAGTCTATTTTGACGTTAGTAATTAAACTATTTATACGTAATTCATAGCTGTTGGGCTTTTCTTATAGAATGTAAATTTTAAATTCACAAACATTTATTTCTGAAGGAAATCTCCAGCCCATATATTATGTTCCCACTGCTGGGACACGGGCCTCCTATGAGGGTACAGGCCTCTCCACCACGCTTGCCAAATGAAGATTGGTAGATAATTAGATATGTCACATAATATCGTCGAATTTTTTATTCTTAGACATGCTTTCCTCGTGATAAATTAGAATTTTTATTTATACGAATTTTGTAATTATATATATTAAATTAAAAAAAAATGCGATAGAAAAAATTTAATATTGCTACGAGATTCCAATTTCGTCACACTTATTGGCTAATTATTATTTATGAAACAAAACAAGGCTTCAATATAGGAACAAAAATACAGATAAACATATTATATGAAATTACCAACTTTTCTCTGACGATTATAATATTACCTATAATGTATCTGTCGTATTTAGTACCCATCTACTTAGTTAAATTATTGATTTTATTATTTTCCAGTCTAATAATTGTATAATTGAACCTACGTAGCTTTCTTCACAAAAGCAAGATTTTTTCAGACCTTTGCAACAAACATTATTTACATTAATTGACAAACGGACTATCTAGTACAAAATGTATTTAGTTATTCCTTAAATATTAAAAAAGCTATGAAATACATTTTTCAGCTTTATAATATTAGTACGTATTGTATTACACTTAGGGCCGATTTTTCAATCCTTGGTTAAAATTTATCCGTCCAATAAAGTATTACACGAACATTTTAAAATGTCACCTGTAAACTGTGAAATACGGACAATTAGAATACATTTTTGAAATGGTAGTTTAATACGTTATTCGATGAATAAGTTTTAACCAACGATTGAAAAATCAGCCCCAACTCTAAAGAATGTGTATAGTAACAAGGTGGAAATATAAAGAAAGAGGTTAATAGTATTTGAATTGTCTCTACCACCAATGTCAAGGACCAATAACTATGTAATAAGGATGTTTGCGCGGGCGCCGATCTAGCGTACATTATTCTTCTATGGCCCTTTCTTTTTAACCGACTTTGCTAAATTGTGGTTCTCAATTCCTGATATTTTTGGTAATGTGTAGTTGATGTTGTATATTGCATTTTTTATGAGGTATTTTGACTTTTTGATTGTCAAACTTATTAAGAAAAGTTCGCTTTTTCGAATTATAGTTAAAGCACAGAATACGTAAAAGAAGCTAACGCTAGTTAAAGGTAATAATATTGTGTAACTAGAGTTATTACTTTATTAGATATTAATTTTGACGAGGTATGGAAATAATTATTTTATTACTTGCTGTGTTGTTGAGCGGAAAATTATGTGTGTGTGTGTGTGTGTGTGAAAGTTCATAATTTATAAGCTTAATTGGATGTGCCAAACAAACATTTTAAGTTTCTAAAAAATTGTTTGTTTGTTATTTATCAAGAGCAGATAATATTATTTAATACTTGACGTTTGATAGTCAACTTCTCGCCAAAGAAGGTTATCTTGATCAAACTTAACTTTTAAACTAAGTACTAGATTAATCCAGATAAACTATCTCTCAACCAACTCACCCACAAATGTTCATCCCTTTAACATATTACAGACTTTCACATTAATAACACAATCAAGATCGCTACGAACACCGGAACACTCTATAATAACGAAAGTTCAAGACTCCTTTAGCGAAACTTTCCCAAATGTTAGTACATAGGTCAAGTAGCGACATCCCGGTCTGAACTCCATACGACTCATGATAGCCTAGTACTTTCTCAAATTGCTTCGTTGGCTAAGTTAATATGAAGAAAGGAAAATAAAGGAAACAAAAGAATATTATAGGAGTTCTTGCTATCTTCTAGTTAAACAATAACAAGCATTTTATTGTGAAATTCCGATTGGGCTTAAAATCACGTATCTATCTATTGATACGTTTAAATTTTAAATGTTCGTTTACTGCATGGACCAGGTAACGACATCCCGGTCTGAACTCCATACGAGTCATGATAGCCTAGTACCTACTTTCTCAAATTGCTAATACGTGGGTAAAGTTAATATGAAAAGAAATGAAAAAAAAAGAAATAGTATGTGATGTCCTTGGGCCTGATAGCATTTTATTGTGAATTTCGGATTTGGTCTATAATCACGTAGGTACCTATCTATCTTTTAATTTTCTATAATCTATGTTTAAATTTTAAAAGTTCGTACATCGGTCAAGAATCTCATCCCGGTGTTGAATTATGAATACCATGCGACTCATGATATCCTAGGACCTAGTTCTTTCTCAAATTGCTAATACGTACTTATAATTATTTGAAAAATCTTTGCTATACGTTCCGTGGTGGATTCGCCGCTTATGGCCGAATAAAAAAAAATACATACTCTATGATTATTATTATCTAAAAATATTATATTCTGTAGACGAGGTATGTAATCAATAATGTAGCCGCAGAGGCGGCTCGTCCTCAGGAGCGCTGGTGCAGTGAACTCCCATAAATAATTATAATAAAGTTATACCTGCTCATTATTTAAAATCTATCGTAAAAAACTCCAATACTAATATCAATAAAATAAGTACCTTTACACATTACAAATAAAATACATTACATACACTCTTGTTCATTTAATAAGTAACGCGCGAAAAGGAGCTTACGGAGCGCTCTCGATTGCGCTCCTATGAAACAACATTCAGTACATTGCCTACATACGAAATCCAATAAGAGTGAAAGAGAAATTTCGCCACAGTCCTGCGCGTGAAACAAAAGATTTACTATGGAAAAATAGCCATTTTCGGAGCGCCGCTCTCAAGCGACGTTGCGCAACGCATGACAGCAGCAATTGCGCGCGACGTTGCCACTCCTATATTATAAACAAACAATATAAATACGCTCGCGAATGCAAATTCGGGGATTTTCTAATTTTGCTAAATAATAATTGAATTCGTTTTGAAATACTTTATAATTTTTAGTGTTTATATAGACACTAGATTTCCGCCCGCGGCTTCGCCCGCATTTTCAAAGGAAAACCCGCATAGTTCCCGTTCCCGTGGGATTTCCGGGATAAAACCTACCCTATGTGTTAATCCATGTTACCTTCTATATGTGTGCTAAATTTCATTGTAATCGGTTCAGTAGTATTTTTCCTGACGTATAGAAATTTTCCTGGCTTATCGAAATTTTCCTGTCTTATCGAAATTTTCCTGGCGTATAGAAATTTTCCTGACGTATAGAAATTTCCCTGCCTTAAAGAAATTTTGCTGGCTTATAGAAATTTTCCCGACGCATACAAATTTTCCTGACGTATAGACATTTTCCTGGCTTATAGAGTTTTTCCTGACGTATAGAAAATTTCCTGGCTTATAAAAATTTTCCTGACGTATAGAAATTTTACGGACTTATGGAAATTTTCCTGAAATTTTCCCGACTTATGGAAATTTTCTTGACATAGAAATTTTTCCTGACTTATCGTAATTTTCCCGACATGGATTTTTCCTGACTTATAGAAATTTTTGCGGCAAAGAGAAATTTTCCTCACGTATAGAAATTTCCCGGCTTATAGAATTTTTCCTGACGTATAGAAATTTTCCTTGCACATATAAATTTTCCTGACGTATAGAAATTTTCCTGGCGTATACAAATTTTCCTGACGTATAGAAATTTTCCTGACGTATAGAAATTTTCCTGACGTATAGAAATTACTTATAGAACTTATGGAAATTTTTCTGGCTTATAAACATTTTCTATATAATTTTGCGGCAGAGAAAATTTCCTCACGTATAGATATTTTCCGGACATGGGAATTTTCCTGTCTTATAGAAATTTTCCTTTCTTATGGAAATTTTCCAGCTTATGGAAATTTTCCTGTCTTATAAACATTTTCCTGACTTATACAAATTTTCCTTATCTATATAAATTTTCCTGACGTATAGAAATTTTCCAGACGTATAGAAATTTTCCGGACTTATGGAAATTTTCCTGTCTTAAATTTTCCTTTCGTATGGAAATTTTCCTGGCTTATAAACATTTTCCTGACTTATACAAATTTTCCTTATCTATATAAATTTTCCCGACGTATAGAAATTTTCCTGACTTATAGAAATTTTCCTGACGTATAGAAATTTTCCTTGTTTATAGAAATTTTCCTGGCGTACAGAAATTTTCCTTTCTTTTGGAAATTTTCCAGCTTTTAGAAATTTTCCCGACTTATGGAAATTTTCCTGACTTAGGTATAGAAATTTTTCCTGTAATTTTTCTGTCAATCGAAATTTCCCTAACTATTGTTAAAATCATTTTTCTAATCTTCCTAAAATTGGAAATTTTTACGACTGATTAAAGTAAACCCGCAACTTCCTTCCGCGTACGGTGAAACTGTGGAACGATCTGCCACCTGCGGTGTTCCCGAACAACTACGACATTGGGGCCTTCAAGAAAAGAGCTTATTTGTCCATAAAAGGCCGGCAAAGCACCTGTAACACTTCTAGTGTTACAAGTGTTTATGGGCGGTGGTGACCACTTAACATCAGGTGGCCCACCTGCTCCTTTGCTTGCTCTGACATAAAAAAAAAACCACCCACCTATTCCCACCCACATCCCGTACGCTATGCTCTCTATCCACAGGCCGCGCGTGCGCAGAATGGCTCAGTATCTGCATAGCTAGCGAACGTATAAACTCGCCCGGTCGTTGGGCGCTTTCACCAGGGCCCTGGAATTATGGAATTATTATTAATTTCATGAACAATATCATCATCATCATTTTTATTGAAAACAATATTCATATATTTTTCTTTGCCCGCGGATTCCCCTGATGTTAAATTCGCATTAGTATGAGTCGTTTCACCGCTGTCAAAAGTTACCCATGGCCATGTCACATTAAAACGAATAAACACACTTTCGCATTTATAATAGTACTAGAGGTTCGCCCCGGCTTCGCCCGTGGCACATATTTCGCAATAAAAGGTAGCCTATGTCCTTTCTCGGGTATCAAAATATCTCCATACCAAATTTCATGCAAATTGGTTCAGTAGTTTAGGCGTGATTGAGTAACAGACAGACAGACAGAGTTACTTTCGCATTTATAATATTAGTATGGATTTATAATGTAGTGCTCATTTTTTTTGTAATAAATTATCCTGCTAACGCTATTGTATTTTCGTTGTTTTATTTCAAGTGAACACCCATACAATTTTGTCACGAGCCGCCTCTGAATGTAGGTATTTCAATATCTTGCTTATATAATATATAATGTTATATAAGAAGTTGTTCATAGTATTTCATGAAATAACAATCACATAAAAATTGTTTTATAGATCGAATAGTATTTGTAATGTGTTGTTTGATATGTTGTAACATAATATGTATTATGTATTGCTTATTTTATATAATCTACTTTTTTGTTATTTTTTCTATTTAAAGCAACTGAAATACTGATTTATTAATTAAATGACTAAGTTACTAGATACTGCTTTCCGAATCGGTGGTAAATGGTAAAATAATATGTTATGACGTTTCAAAAGTGCATCTAGAAGAAGTCTAATTGAATAAATAAATGATTGAGTTTGAATTTATTTAACTCTGTTACAATAAAACATTTATTTCCCCTAAAATATCAAATTTAAATAGCAATTAGGTTTACCCAAGAACAATAAATCATAAGATATAAAAAGAAAAAGTTTAAGAAACTCCTTAATAAATTATTTGAGATAAGAAATGACAAACGGTAGATAAAATTCAATAGATATTTTTTGTGATCTGTTTGTCTTTACGTAATTTATATTGTATTGTTTGTTAATATAGATGTCAGATTTGATTTAGGTATTGAATTCAGTTTATTTGAAAGTTATTTGAATTGATTTTTAAAGTAGGATGTACGTATACTGTTAATCCAGAAAGTAATTTTAATGAAATAAAATACCTACTAATCTTTAGAATAAGATATACCTTATAAAACGAATAAAACTTTATTAACTTACTGAGGCCAATTTGTAACAATTCTCACTATATTTTTAATTTGTAGCATAATATTCTATGTTTTGATTTGAAGCGAAAAAAACAGTCTTACACTATTTTAATCGCAAACTAATTCACCCGGAACCCCCAAAATCTGAAACAATGTCAAAATCATTGTTTATTTTAAGAGAGAATTTTCAAATGAGAAAATAGCATTTTTCCGACAGCCACATTTTCAATGTCTCTTGTAGCAAATGTTTTGGCATTGAGCCAATTTTGCTGAATAAATATTGCTAAAGTTTTTATACATTCCGATCTTTTCCCAGACTCTGTAATAAAACAAATAAGAAATTATGTTCAGAGGCTAAACCAAAATATAGATACACATACAACATACTGCATGTATGCAGGAATAAGTAATATATTATTACGGTCCATTTACATCAAACGAGCGAATGCTCATTCTAACCCCACTATGTCAAATTCTTACAGTGTAGGTACACAGGCGGGCGCGGCGTAGAGCATTTTTGCGTTGTTCTTAGTGCGTTCGAAAAGATTCCATAATATAATGTTCTAATACTGAACAACACTGAATACGAGTTTTCGTTTACACTAAAAGATCACGAAAGAATGCTCTTGCTCTAGCTCTAGCAGAAAGATGTCATTATTTAATTATCATCTAAATTGTTTTGTTTATAAAACCGCTCAGTACAATCAGATGTATTTTTAAGGTTTTATTAATAGGTGCATAGGTTAATCTTATTTACAACATATTGTTACATTTTTTACACACTAGCTGTGCTCCACGGTTTTGTCCGCATTGCTCCGCTCCTATTTGTCTCAGCGTGATGATATAATATAGCGGATAGCCTACAGTCAACCTCTTCATCCTATAATATTAGTATAGACTATAGATAATATTATTTATGTCTATGAAAATACATGCAATCCATTATCTATTACAAAAACTTGGCTTATGATTTATTTTAATCTTTCACAAAAATATTTCAGAATAGTATATTGACTACTGAAATCTGTAGTAGAATTTAGAAGTTCAAAATATGAGAAACTAGGTTTCCGCCCGCGGCTTCGCCCGCGCAGTCGAAGAAAAACCCGCATAGTTCCCGTTCCCGTGGGATTTCCGGAATTGCGTCATTTTCCCGGGATAAAAAAAGGTATCAAAATATCTCCATACCAAATTTCATGAAAATTGGTTCAGTAGTTTAGGCGTGATTGAGTACGGGACAGACGGACAGAGTTACTTTCGCATTAGTATGGATATGTAAAAACTAGACTCGGTATAACAACTAACGTCTGCCCTTTAACTCTCTAATATATTTTAGTTATTTACTTATAACCTAGAAAGTTTTTTGAAGTGAAACCTCAACTTCTTTAGGCGCGTTGAGAGTAAAATTTCTACGTCGCGTCATGGCAATACCGTCACGTCATGGAGCAATGCGACGATTTTGAATCTTTGAACCTTACCAAAGAAGTTTCACTTCTGACACATCTGCTCGGCATACGCTCGCACGCATACACGCTCTTTTTTATGGCCAATTACAAAATAGCGGAAGGGTGATAGTGCTATCTACGAATGGCTCCGTCCGTTGTTCCAAAATTATATTGCCAAATTATTTCCGTGTTCTATTGTTTATTTTTACTTTTGCCTAGAAAAGTTTCTTTAAACTTGGTAGTGGTAATGTTAGAGTAGAGCAAGAATCGCTTTTGAATATTGTTTATAGTCGGTCAGAAATTTGTCTTTTTTCTAGTTGTGGAGATTACAAAATAAATCTCAGTAAATTAAATGTCAAGATATTTTTTTTTATTATTTTATTTATGGCATAAAATGAAATTCTAATTTCTTAATACAATCTTTTATTGGAGACGAATATTTCTGCTAGTAGACATGGTAACAAAATATTTATTAATTCTTTGTACCGTACAAAGTTCGCCAGGTCATCATGTTATTATTAAATACATTACAAATAACCACAAATTAACACAAGGTACAACCACAGGACAATATTTGCATTAATAAAATCTTATATTTAAACATAGCTTATTTTCCTCGTTTTCTGGTTAAATGTGTTCAATTTTTATAATTCGTGTAGTATGCTGAGCTATTTAATACCTGAGAAACTTATTATACTTTTAGCTTATTGCAAATTATATTAAACTAGCTTCCGCCCGCGGCTTCGACCGCGTGGTGTTTTGATAAAAGGTAGCCTTATGTTCTTTCTCAGGGTCTAAAGATTGTCTGTCTGTTTGTCAAGCGTAACAGACAGACAGACAGAGTTACTTTAATATTATATAGTAGAGATAGCTGGTTTTTAATGGAATTATGTATGTTGGAAAATTTATCAGCGAAGGCAGAAAAAAAATAAGAAAGCTTTAAGACTTTTCCTTAACAATCGTTAAAGGCTATTTTGGTGCGAATAAGAATTCTTCAAGCTTTTTGTTGTTTCTTAATAAAATAAACACAAAAATTTCCGAACGTCTGCTAGCAATACAATCGAAATAGATACTTATAGGCTAACAATTTCTAAGTTCAACCGCAGATAATATAATACTATACTAGGTTCAACTACCGCTCCAATGTTTTACAAACATTACTTATTAACCTCCAGGAAACCCAATCCCTATCTACTTACTATTTAATTGAAAGATCAATCAGTATTTATGAAGTCAGCTATGAGGAAGTATGCCATGATTATCGAAGAGAGATGATGCTGTGGAGTTGATGGATAGATGCAGACTTCTAATACATTATATAATGTGGAAATTAATTAGAATCTATGTATATTTACTAGTTTTAGTTGTGTTGTGTTTCACCCGCGGGAAAAATCTAGTATTTCTTTAAATCATGTGTTATTCTGGTACTTAAGCTAATACACTGTCAAGTATTATCGAAATCTGTTCGGTGGTTTAGTTTTTGCAGTACATATTTGTTACATTGAGCCAATGACAAGTACGTACTTTAAAATAGTTCAATAGTTGAACTCTCCCTTTTACAAGTCGGTCAAAACTACAAAAACTAAAGAGCACTCTAGCTCAGTAATTTGTAATGGATCCGAAAAGTAACAATTACTCATTATGCCTATTCAATATTTAACAATGAACCAAACAAAATTAAACAATTCCACTACTTAAAGGACGTAACTACCATCGTACATGTTAAACGAATATCACTCTTAATATGTATGACATAAAAGCTAAAATAACCTGTACACAAGTCCTAGCAATGCATGTAAACCCATGTGCATTCTTCCGTATGTTAAAGGGTGATCAATGCAAGGAATTTTTGACGTTACCATCGAAGGAATATGGTTCAAATTGTAATATTGTTTACTTATTATCATTGAGTCATGGGTAAAATGACCATAGTATTTTACTGCTAAACTGGATTGTTATTTTAATGTTTTAATTTATTATATGTATCTGTGTTTATTATTTCCTTAAAATTAGAAAATTTATTTTAAGTAATATGTATTATTTTAGCTTGCTTGTCATTATGAATAAATTTTAGGTTGGATTTAGTTAAAAGTTAAAACTTGAAATTAAAATATTTTTATTACTTTATAACTTGAAATAACTGTACTTTCGTATTCATAAGGATTTATCATCATTTTTCATACATTATCATTTTACAATGAACTTCACAGTCACTGAAACAATTTGAATTTTAATTAAGTTGTCGTTATTGTGCTTTCTTTCAGACCTACCTTATAGTATTTTAATTAAGAATGTTTTATTTATTTTTTGTTTGTAACTTAATCATATAAACTCAGCCGATACATACAGAAGCATTTAATCACTTCACATACTTAGTCAGGCATAAAAAAAAACCGTCTTCATCCTAATTAATTTTAGGAATACCCTACTTACAGGAATAATACTGGGACTATCCCACAAAAATAATACAAATGGTTAGCTAATCTCAATGATTAGGTCATCTATAAAACTGGCTATTGAGGGCATGTAGGTACACGATTGATGTCGGATTATCATCATAACTTCCGATACAAGATCAAAGTTTGAACCTTTAATTGCGAATTAGAGAAAATATCAAAGCCAACGTTTTATTTATTTAAGATTTAATGAGTAATATAATAAATATAGCGTTCTAAAACTGAATCATTGTGAAATAGTCTCTGTAATAGATTCGTTTAAATGTATTGACTATTGAATAAACAAACCTAATTGAAACAAAAATAACACGTGGAATATTCGTAAAATATACAATAACACATATTTTTGAATAACATCTGGTTTTTTGCAAAAACGTATGTAGGAATATAAAAATAAATGTTTGCATCATGAATATGTTCGTTGATTTTACGCAAATAGTTTCAAATTGAAAGCAAGAAATAGTTTTGTTACATTTAGTTATTACTGTAGAACGCTGGACACTAAGTGATTGATATTTCTAAATCATGCAAGACTCAGGAACTCCGAAAAAGAACAAGTTTATTCAAGATGAGGCAAGACTTTTCTTATTATTTTCCTTCTACTTTTATCTCTATATACAAATGGCCATAGAGCCAAAAAATTAAAATAAAATTATCTATTTCCTACTGGGAAACATTGTTTCCTAATACAGACTAATATTTTAACATATTTTCCTCAAAATTATCACAATGAATATAATATGCTACACTCTTGCATTAACTTTTTCATGAGTTAGGTAAGCTTGTATGAATTAATAAAAAAGTATGACATTACATTACATACTTAGATGTTGAAGGCACTGTACCAACATTCAGATTATAAAAACTAATTACGTAAAGAGCATAAACTGAACTGGTTTCGTTTAACTTCTTGAAGAGATTATAAAAATTAAATCCATATTTTACGATTTTGTATGAAGGCGAAGTCTACTATTATAGTTAATACTAGTAATTTATAGGTCTTAAAGCTATTTATACTTGTTTATCGCTTACGTCTTCTTCAGTAATGTTGTTTTCATCTTAAACCAAACAATACACAATAATAATAACAAATCTTAGACTATTTTTATTGTAGAGACTATTGTTTGTTGAATTTGATTCAATTCGATGAGCTATAATGATTAAAACTATACCACCAAATTTTAATATTCGAAGTTTCTTCAAGATTTGTTCTGTTGTTTTGTAGTTGATGACAAATATTATTCGAGGTCATACTATATAACAGCTATATGTAAACTTCAGAAGAATTAAAATTTGTATAATATAATTTTACAAAAGAACGAGTAATTGATGAGAATTATATTACTATCTATGAGTAATTCATATTAAAACGTAATTACCTTTAATAAATCTAGAAAGTTTAGTATCATTTAATATGTAATCCTATTTACGTACTAATAAGGTCTAATATTTAGTAACACAGATACACTATCAGGTGTTTCATTCACTTTTAAATTATCAGCATTTATTTTGCATTTCAGTGGCTCTATTTAACATATTAAATAACATGTAAATCATGTAATTAGATGCTTATTTAGTTCGGAAGGATTCCACTGTGTCTATAAGAAGTCTATAAGTACCTATGACATGTTAAAATTGTCAACCTTCTTAAATTTAATACAAGGGTAAAAGACTAAACAGATCTTAGGGAAAATCCTGTTTAAATATTCTATTTTAAATTTGTAAATAAGTTGTTATAAAAAAACGGTCATATGTTATAACAAATATAATAACATAAGTAAGTAGAAATAATAAAATCGATGATTTAAAAAACTTAAACATCTTTAAAACTATGTAGAGGCTTATCAAGGTCACTATAATAGGAACGAAAGAATTTCACCAAAGCAAAAAGATTGACGTTAAATTCGCTGATTTCTAAACCTGAGGTCCGTTAGAAAATATCAGTTCTGCGTAATTCAATAACATTGATAACGTAGGTACGTAGGTAGCTGGGACAAAGCTTTCTCACGATATAGTTTAATCTGTAGCCGCATAGTTGGAAACTATTGATCCCATTTCTATTACATGCGGTACTGCTTAATTGCCTATTATTACTTACTAGCTGTGCCCTGCGGTTTTACCCGCAGTTCTCCACTCCTGTTGGTCTTAACGTGATGATATATAGCTTATAGCCTTCCTCGATAAATGGGCTATCTAACACCGAAAAATTTTTCAAATCGGACAAGCAGTTCCTGAGATTAGCGCGTTCAAACAAACAAACTCTTCAGCTTTATAATATTAGTATAGATAATGATTAGTCATTATAGGTACTTTGCAATATCTGGTATAAAACGTAATATAGAGTCGTCAGACTACATACTGTCTTCATAGATTACAATTCAATAATCAAGTAAAAAGTTGGAGCATTTTATATTTTGTTTTTGGGATTAATTTGTAGCACCCAAGTGTAATATGAGATTTTTTTATCAATTTTATCTGGACCACGTCTTTTATGAAGAATTTTGATGGTCAGCGTGTTATTTTTAGTGGCGTCTGGAGATGTTTTAGATAAAATTCATTCAAACTGAGAACTGTTTTATTCATGTAAAACGTAATAAGTACTATGAATAGTCATGTCTTATCTAATAAATAAGCTATTTGATGAGCAATATCAAATAACAATAGTGCATGGTAAACAGTAAGATCGAAATTAAAATAAACAAAATTCGAGGCAGAGTTTGATCAACAGATTTTTTTCCCACGTTCAATTACGAATGACATCTAAAGGTTGAGGAAAACCGAAGTTCTAATTGAATTAGCACATATCGAATTTGAAATCACGTAGGTACCTACGCATCTGATTCAATGTTTTGCGATTTTCACTTTCCTACTCGTAATTAATTGTTATTCTTGGAAACATTCAGCATCATTTCATACGAAGTTTCCCTGTACATAATCAGAACATCTTTTTATTTACAGAACATCACTTTATCGTTTTGGAGTAATGCCATACGCGGTAATTCCTAGTAAGAGCGAACGCATCTTCATAAAAATCTTTATAAGCAACTGCTGTTGTCACGTACACAAGAATCATGATTCATGAACGAGACAATAATTTCGTGTCCGACAAGGACTAACGCCAACATATCAACCGTTTAAAAACATTAATTAAGGTTACAACATAAACGACGGCGACCATCAGAAAGCTCTATGCGTAGAGTTTATTTTTCATTCATACTAACGACAAATACAAGTGTCCGACTTACTAACACAGATAAGCTGTAAATGAGACGTAAATTCAATAATAAACTTTAGATGTAATGAAATAGGGTTTGTTTTCGAGGGAGCGTTTGATAACGTTGCACATGGGGTATAGTAAACAGCGAGGAGAGACGCCGGCGCACGGCTCGCCGTCGCCAGTCAGTTACTGATAGTTCAGTGGAGAGCCGGCTATTGAATGCCACGCGCCAGTCGACCCGCGCTTTCGATCGAAAAATAACCGAACACAAAAAACATATTCCGGGTGTCCCTCAGGGGTGCATATTGGGTTCAGTGAATTTCAATTTGGACGCGAATTATAATTGTGAGTTCCGTGATTAAAGTGAATTGTTTCGTGGTCCATATGCAGATGCTGCATAGCACGGTGAGTGATTTTGAAATGTTTCTTGCACCGGCATTTGAATGGTACCATTGTTTAGGAGGCGGGAGGTCTTTTTGCTCGGCGTTGGCATCAATAACACTTTCATCTCTGTTTGTTTTATTTACTAGTTTATCAAGTTCTAATTAAAGAGCTATAAACGCGTTAACACCGGCTGTAAAGTTTTACGAGTGTAAACTTGAAATGTAAATTTTATCTTTGGACGGTAAACGTTTATTAGGATGTACTTGAACTTCTATAGATCTAGTTTTGTTTACGCTATCAACATGGAATCCTGCGATAACTTTAGTGAAATATGAGTCATTATTTGTTATTGGTAGTTGTATCAACTAATTAAGAACGCAGCTTTCTTCCTTATCTAACTCTACTTTCACTTTATTATTAAATATTAAACTATACGTATAATTTTGAGGCAGCTATATTTAAAAAGAAAATTAAATATTAAAACGTAATGTTAATAGAAAATACAAAGTAAATAAATATTAAGTGTTATCTTGAGTTCATGAAATTCATTAAGGACCTTGATATTGTTATGAAAATTGCGAAATTTTATCTTATCGTGTACGAGCGTCTTATCTTACGATTAAAATAGCAGTATCTGCAATCTTTTGACAAAACTCATTAGCATTGATAACAAATACGGTTTAACAAAAAGGCTTAGTGTAAAGAAGTCGTGCAGAATATTAAGAACTTTTTAGTGGAAATATATAAAAGAGAGAAAGAGAGATAATAGTTTTAAGCTTTTCGTAAAAAATATTATTTGGTATTTGAGCAAAATTGATTTGTAAAAATTTTAGTAAATGTTTTTAATATATAATACCTATTAATAATTTAGTTTCGAAAATATTATCACAAACGCTTCTAAATTAGATCATAGTTTGTTATAGGTATGAGATGAAGCTGTATCTTTAAATTTCCAAGAAAAATTACGTAAATGTTGACAAATCGACATTCACAATATTATTTTACACTCACGCGATGTTGTGATAGTTTAAGCTTTTGCAAGAGGGTTTTCCCAATTCTCTTGTGAATGACACAGGCTACATTTCGACTGCCTCTACCTAAAAATGTAATGACCCAAGTTATAGGTACAAATTATAAAAACACGTAGTTTTTTTTATTTTTTTTTAAACTTGATTACTACGCGTCTGCAATAATTATTGTTTTGTATTTCAATTTTCAAATTCATTTTGATCGTCTTTGGAACTTTTAGTTTTACACTTATTTAACACATTCACTGCGGGTCACCCACAATCGGCCTGGTGCTGTGCCAAATCACTGTGCGCGCGGAAAAAACAGGTCTTTCTCGCTTGTGCGGAACAGGTTTTCTGGGCATTTTTACGAGCATGATAGAGACAAATATAGTTTTCGAATTGTGACAAGAAATGTAGTAATATAGGCAGTTTACTTATGCGACAGGTCGTTTTCGACCTCCACCGCACAGGACTTTAAAAATGTTATCTCAGTGCGGGAGCGGGCCTGTTTCGGTGGGTGACCGGTAGCGACCTGTTGCCGCACTGTGCAGATGCGTACGCGTTGAGCCGCCAGTAGTGTTGTGCAGTCACGGGAGAAGGACGCGCGCTTGTCGACTTCAAAATGGCGATAAAATATAATAACAAATACTACACTATTCATCACTTCTGTTCTGTGACTTTGATTTATCTTATTGTCTTGTTTCGATTTGTATCAATTTATAGTTTACTTTCTATTTGATTGCATACAGATACCTACATGTTTTTGAGAACTAACCGATTTTTCCTTAGCCGGTCTTAATCTGAGCTGCCCTGCCCTTACTCTCACATGCTTGTATTATGTAGAGTAGGAATACAATTATAATTTAACACCTAATTTGCTAATCAAAACAATCTGTCTCAAGTGTAAGCAGTCTCTCTGCATAACATGTTACAAAGATAGACATATATAATTTAATAATTTTTTGTACTTGTTTCGTTACTTTGCAATTACTTTATAAAAATTAAGTAGCTATTATTATTTAGCGGGTTTTTACCACGATATTTATGGTTTTGATTCTGTAACAAGGGCCATGATAACTCGGTTACGAATAATATCGTGGTAAGAACACATTAAATAGTTAAAGTTAATTATATAAAAAAAAATATTTAATTTTGTTTTTCATTACCTACTATGTTTGGCTTAGTGCTTATAAGATTTAAATATAATTAATGACTCGATATTTTATTTTCTTTCACTATCCCATCACTATAAAAATTACACTTTGGTGCGGGATCAGGCCTTGTCGGCCTGACAATTTCGATTGCTAATTTCTCAATTTCTGTTTAGAGAATCCAGGGGCGGGATCAATGTATAGACAAGTGATTCATCAAGATTTCAAAACTGTAAAAAAATCATAGATACTTTATGGGTTGGCTAAGATAATAGAGCTTTAATACTTCTCAGAGCTGTCGTGTCGAAAGGGCCTGCCACGCACATTAAGAAAGTCAAGTGGGTGCTTTTTTGGACTGCCACCGCACCAGCTGAAAGTCATTGTTATTTTTTACGCAGTGAACGTGTTAAATGTTGATATAATTTAGTGTAAAACTATAATAATTGAGTGTACAATTATTACTGCAGATGAATCTGATTTATTATTATAAATATATATGTATTTAAATACTAAAGTAACGAAAAGCTCTTCTTATAAAAGCCATACGTAATTTGTTCCCATTATTGTCATGGGAACATTAAAATTTTTAATCCATTGACATAACAATTTATTTCAATAAAAAATTACAATATTATTAGCTTTTAAGTTTTCAACCACTTTAATTTCTCTCAAATTAATTAAGTTCATATGTATGAAGTCGAGGGGTGAAATGTCTGCAATATTTTACAACTTTCTATTATTCAATTACTTACTTCTAACTTGTAACTTGTTTTCTTGGTCCAAGGTACCTACCTTGTAGAATCTTCTTCATTTAAATATTATGGTTTCGTTAGCTCAAAGTATTACAGTATTATTTTATATTATTACTAGCTTACCGCCCGCGGCTTCGCCCGCTTTGTCTAAAACCTAATAAATTATATACTAAAACCTTCCTCTTGAATCACTCTATCTATTAAAAAAAGCCGCATCAAAATCCGTTGTGTAGTTTTAAAGATTTAAGCATACAAAGGGACATAGGGACAGAGAAAACGACTTTGTTTTATTCTATGTGTAGTGATATTATCTGTTGTATTATTTATTATTATTAATTGAATTATATTGCAATTATAGTGCTTAAATATATCGGAATTGTAATTTAATAGGAAAAGAATAGGAAGTATGAGTCGTTAATTATATCTGTACAAAGTAATTTTAATACTTTACAAAAAATACCACATGTTTTCGTAAATGTTATCCTTAAAAACTATTTATTATGTTTATGGGTAACTAGGTTTCCGCCCGCGGCTTCGCCCGCGCAGTCAAAGAAAAACCCGCATAGTTCCCGCTCCCGTGGGATTGCGTCATTTTCCCGGGATAAAAAGTAGCCTATGTCCTTTCTCGGGTATCAAAATATCTCCATACCAAATTTCATGAAAATTGGTTCAGTAGTTTAGGCATGATTGAGTAACAGACAGACAGACAGAGTTACTTTCGCATTTATAATATTAGTATGGATTTGTACTAACCTTCACTCTATAATTCTAATTACAAGTACCTATGTGTATAAATGTTATAACTTAGGTGTAACAGAGTAAAAAAATACAACTTAAATTCTCTACGGAAATAAAATTGGCCATTGTGATAGGCATTATGCGTATTCCCATGCTTAATAAGATCATATTATAACATTCGAAAGTTTGTAGTATGTTGTAAAGAGATTATTTGATGATGCTATTTTACTCACAAAAATATTCAACCGAAACAGCTGAATTATTTTTGGTAGATAATAGATATAGGTAATATAATAGCCTAGAATACAGTATTCTTATAGGTGTGCCGTCAGACATGAACGAATATATTCAATGCAAATAGAGAGAGAAATCCTATAAACATACGATATTAAAAATATTAAATGCGTTTAAAAATAGGTACTTAAATATTTGAAAACTTGTCTGAGTATTAAATATATCTATATTTATCATAATTGGTACCTAGTGGTACACATTTTGGTTATATAGCAAGCTTTAAAAGCTATTGTATATAAATTTAATATTAAGTTGAAATCTTCAGTCCTTTTAGCGCTTAGACAACCTAATTTCTGCTTTCAGTCTAGTCTAGACTTACTCTGTTTAATATCAAATTGTATTTATTCACACATAACTTCGTCCCACGAGTTGATCCGCGTAATAAGATTGAACTCGTGGGGCAATTATTGCAAATTATTATAATTATCTATAGATAATAACATATCAGACTATTGTCTATACTAATAATATTATAAAGCTGAAGAGTTTGTTTGAACGCGCTAATCTCAGGAACTTCTGGTCCGATTTGAAAAATTCTTTCGGTGTTAGATAGCCTTTTTATCGAGGAAGGCTATAGGCTAAATATTATCAACAGGCAACAGGAGCGGAGCCACGCGGGTGAAACCGCGAAGCGCAGCTAGTTAAGTTAAAGTTTTGAATTACTAAAGTCATTTTTTATGAATGAAATCTGCTTTAAATTCCACGTTGTGATATATGCATGATGCGTTTATATAATCATATACGAACAGGTTAAGATAACATAAAATTGCTTGATTAAGTTATATTAATTTTCTTCGATATCCATAATATAGAGACATTAACATTTTATTGCATATAGATAAAAAATATTAAAACCGTGCGAAAGTAAGTGACATAAATTAAACAGACGATAAATTTAATGAAATAAGTGTAGCATAAACTTATATGTTACGATTTCAATTGATTTTTTTAGTTAACCCGATCAAGAAGTGTGTCAACAAATTGTTCCGGGTTCAATCACCGGGATTATTGATAATACTTATGTAATATTTATTTATTTATAGCATTCTATCCTTGTGCTGATTTGTTTATATTTTAACGAGCTATTAAAGGGCTTTAAAGTCTAACGAAGGATTCCTTTGCAGTTTAAATCTACTATCTTGAACAATAAAATAAAATATATTGTTCAAGATAGTTTTTGGTACGTATTTGTTATCTCAAGGTATTGCGATTATAGTTTTAGTATCATTTTTTATACTATAATGCAGATTTGACTAATACATTATTAAATTAATACATAAAATATGGTAAAGTACGGCAGATTATAATTATGTCATACCGTAGCCACAGATGAGAGTCATTAGATTAAGGACAACCATTAATAAGAAGTAAGCAAGAGTTCGTTGGTTTTTTAATTTATTCATACATAGATATTTAATCATACAATTTACGTCTGGAATTGAATACCTATTACCTACCGAATAAAAATGCTTTCGTTACAATAAGATTCAGGAAACAAATGTTTTTTGAATTCAAATAGTTTACAAGATACAACACGTAATTATGAATTGTTAGAGAAAATTAGGAATTACCTGCTTGCCAAATTTATAGCATCTTCAAAAAAGTAATATCACGCCGAGGTAATTCATTTAGTCGTATTTTGTTTTGATAAAATGTCAATTGTTTAAAAACTTTTGTTTTCGTGTTAAGGCGTTTCGCGGTTATTGACCGATTTAAATAATCAAAGCAGATAATTATTTTTGTGAATTTTTAAAGTTCAATGTCATTGTAAAGTATCTTAAGGTATTATATTAATTATGTGTGATAATATGCAACCAATAAACTATTATTATTATTTGACTATTATTATATAGAATTATTATAATTAAAAAAAAAAACAAAAACACGACTTTAGATTGGTTTTTGAGCCAGTCGTACTTATAATAATATGTTAATCACTACATAGTATAAAACAAAGTCGCTTTTTCTGTCCCTATGTCCCTATGTATGCTTAAATCTTTAAAACTACGCAACGGATTTTGATGCGGTTTTTTGTAATAGATAGAGTGATTCAAGAGGAAGGTTTTAGTATATAATTTATTATGTTTTAGACAAAGCGGGCGAAGCCGCGGGTGGAAAGCTAGTATGTTAATAAAACATAATTGAAAATCTATTTATTTTCTCATATGAATCAAGGATTCAAACTTTAAGAAAACATTGATTAAAAAAATATGATGTCAGGACTCAGGAGTCATTGAATCTTATGTAATAAATTTTTTTTTAATAAATCTAAGAAGCCGATAAACCTTGATGTTTTGGTTTAATTTACTTCCTATTATTAATATAGTTTAATTGCTTATCTAATAGAGGTCAATATCATATTAATATAAACATTGAAATGCTATTAATAAATAATGATGTAAACAATAAAATTATGAACTAATTTAAATAGACAACTTGACCTATGAGGATTTTGTAGTAATATCTATTTCATGAACATTAAAAAAATGACAGATAAGTCATTTATACACAGACACTATTAACTGTGGTATTAATTAGATATACTTGCGCTTTTTCCATAAAACTCTTATCATATGTATCATATTTTGTTTTTTTAATTCTAACCTTATTCTCCTACACATATTTTTTTCTCTAAGATATATATTTACAAGCAACCAGTTTCATTTACAATTTTTTATAACGATAATCTAAATCTTAAAAACATCTTATAACAAATTGAAGACAAATTGTCGTGTAAAAATGTAAAAGTAATAGTTATAATTATTATGATTGGCGCGTTGTAATTTTATTCCTTTGATCAAAAAATGATGAATGTTTGATCATTCCACAGCTTCAGTATGCATAACATTTTTTTTTATATAATAGCAATTTCCCGCCAAACGGTGGAAATATTTGGAATAGTTGCTCGTTTGTTTATTGATTAATATAATTTGAACATACCACAGATAACGTAGATACAGATAAAAAAGTTATTTTGTTTGAATTACAGATTAAATATGTATTGCAGTTCGATTATGAATTTTGGTATAAAAATCTACGGCTAATCGTATACTCTGTTGTCCCTACATAGTTTTAATATTTTATCATATTTTTAGTAATAATTAATGTATATTTTGAGTTTTAAAGACCATAAACATAATCGAATCGAAATCGATCGAAAGAGGTTTCAGTAATGTTTTACTTATAATTTAAATTTCGGAGCAATTTCAGACAATCTTTTGGTACATTCCAATGTTTTAAAAGAACAAAGCGATGTTGTTGCGACAAACAAACATATAAACTAGCTTTAAATATATAGAACGTGTAACATAACAAAGTTTCATGCTTTTCACACATCTAGAGAAATATCTTGGCGTTTTAGAAGTAACCATTTGGACAAATATGCGACGTAACTGTAACTATACGTCAAGTGTACGTGTTAATGTAAAATCCATTATTTGTGTTCGAGTGAAACACTTTTATTATTAGAGCATTTTTAGCATTTATAACGTCCCCTAAAACTAGAGTAGTCTCCAAACAAAATGTTTTAAAGAATAGATTATTTATAACATCCTCTAAAACTGGAGAAGTCAGTCTTTCAGAAAAACAAAATGATTTTAATTAAATCTTCATTTGACGTAATAAATTCTACAAAATATGTTTAAAATTTACTATATTTATTAAATATGTACTAGTTTTAATACATTGTTCTGTCCTATTGCCCCTTATTCGTGTTTTCTCTCCATAAGAAATTCATTATACCTTTACAAAAACGTTAAAAAACTGCCGATTCTTGTAAAATAAATATATGTAAGTTATTACCTAAGATTATGTAACTCTGTAATCATTCACTTGTTAAATTCTGTATTTATCTGACAATACAAACATTAAGTAGGTATATTTTTACTGCTGTTGCATAGTTTTCGTTGTTTTTAACGCACGCACTATTTTACATATGTTCAAAAAGTAATAAAAATGAGCATTTTCTATAATGTCCGGATGAAAAATAATTACAATATGTTTATGGCGAAATAAAAATTGTGCGGATTTGTACCATAGTAGGTATACGGTAAGATTTTAAATTACGTAAGTAGGTATACGGCATAGATACGGTAATTCTCATGCAAGTAATAATTATTTTCTGAATAGAGTCATAAATAATGGAATTGACAAACTCTACTTTGATTGTATATTTATTTACTTATACATCTGCCAAACAAAATCATAAGGCCAATAAAAGTTCTTTCCACCTCTGTAGTTTATAACTTTTGTTTACCGGATCAGTTAGTATTTATCATTAAGTTCAAAATATAGAGTTAATTGCTATCTAAGAGGTAAAATAGACAATGATATTGAAATCCTAACAATTTCGGTGAATGTTATTTGTCCTTATGCTAAGTGACTATCTCACGATTGACAAAATTCTCAACAATTATGCAACTAACATACCTTTAGCATTGTTGAACGTTAAATTCGTTTAAGAATCAAAATGTTTAACATTCATAAGTCTGGGAATGAGATATCTGTGTTATTTGGGACGCTTCATTAGGAGTATCTTAAATTTAATAGTTAACAGTTCTTTTATACTATGTATTTTTATTTATTTAGAAGATATTATGTAAAAGATGAGCGTTAGGTGAAGAAAGTAGACGTTTTAACGGACACAAACTCAACTTAGGAATTATATTTACATACTAGCTGTGCCCTGCGGTTTTACCCGCAGTGATCGACTCCTGTTGGTCTTAGCGTGATGATACATAGCCTATACCTAGCCTTCATAAATGGGTTATCCAACACCGAAAGAATTTTTCAAATCGGACCAGTAGTTCCTGAGATTAGCACGTTCAAACAAACAAACAAACTCTTCAGCTTTATAATATTAGTATAGATATATTATTGTGATAATTCAGTGCTAGGTAAAACTAGAATATAATTTTGTAAATACAAATCGTTTTAAATAGCCTTGACACCGTTTAAACTTTAAAAATATGTAGGTAATTTTTCAAATTTGTTGTTATAAATTGTTAAAGCCGCAAATGTGCAACATATTTTGTGAAGATTTCATTCTAAGATTTCTGGACGTATCACAAGTGACATTTGCAACGAAAGTGACAGTGACATTTATTAAACCGCGAAACCACAGATTATATCCGACAATACATGTCACGCGCCTGTCAATTTGACATTTCACCATTGTATTTACAATCGAAAGTTGTATTTTGGTAACACTTTCTATGGTGCATTGTGTCTATGGAAAGCTGTCTAAATCGTCGAGCTAGTTAGTTCCCGCGACGTTGTCTTTGGTCCTGTACTTATTAGGTATCTTGTCATGTTAAATGTCGTGTTGTATTATGTATATTTCAAACTAACCGGTACTTGTGGTTAGTGAAATACATTTATTCGATTACAGTAGACAGAACATGTTTAAACGCGGTGTAAATTATTGTCTAAACACATTTCGTCATTAAACAAGGCTTCGAAATCAATTTTGAAACCTAAGTACAATAGCTACTGTTTCTTACTCTAAAGAGGTAGCGAGCACGAGCGACTTTTGTCTCCGCAATTATTTTGTCTCTCCCATCAACTTTATGGGCTAGTAAGAAAGTGCGCGCACGTAGCGACGCAACTCCCCATAGAGTTGATGGGAGAGACAAAATAGTTGCGGAGACAAAAGTTGCTCTTGCGCGCTAGCTCAAAGAGTCGATAAAAATAATGGCAGTGTGCAGCTTATTTACGAATCTTATGACTTTAGATTTTAGAACATCATGCTATGCAGAGCATGAAAAAATGTTAAAACTTACACTTGAAAATCAACGACTTTTCTGCTCATGCGATTGAAGTCGTTTTAAAAATTAATGGAGCTAAAGAATTATTGTAGACTTTTACTAGTATCTAATTAACATTAAAAGAAGTAGTATTAAGTATATTATCTGTACCAAGAGATTTCTTCCTCCATACTAACATATAAATATTATACTTACTATAATTATCTAGTATAAAAAGGTTTCACCACGGAACTGCTAATGACTCAATGAGTAAATGAAGCTGTTGGTTTCACAAGATAATTTCAATCAGGTGTAATGGATCCATCCATCATGGCGGACGTTCGATTATATCAAACATCATGCTAATGCCACAGTATTACAATATGTGCTAATGCTGTGCGTGTTTTAACCGACTGCGGGGAAGAGGGTTAGGTTTTTGACATGAGTAATTAACTTGAGAGGTATTGAGCGTTGTACATAAGAAAAATATTTTTTTTTTTTTTTTTATGCTATAGGATAGCAAACGAGCAGACGCGTCGCCTGGTGTTAAGCGATACACGCCGCCCATAAGCATCCACTCCACTGGGAAGTGGATGTGTTGCTGTCCTTAAAGGGATTTGGAAGGAGTTAGGGAGAAGGGGCGAGGATGGGAGGGAATGAGGATAGGGAAGGAGAGGATGGGTTGGGGATGTGAAGGGATGTGGGCCTCCGGACCCCTCACTCACCGTACGGAACGCGACAGTAAACTGTCACTATGGCGCCGATATTCTGTGAGGGTGTGGTACCTTCCCCGGTGCGAGCGTGGCCCAATTCGTGCCGAAGCATGCTCGACTCCCACTCTCAAAATATATTATTGAAATAAATGTATGATAGAGTAAAAATTTATGAAGGACTAGCTGTGCTCCGCGGTTTTACCCGCAGTGCTCCGCTCTTGTTGGTCTTAGCGAGATATAGACACCAAAAGAATTCTTCAAATCGGACCAGAAGTTCCCGATATTAGCGCGTTCAAACAAACAAACTCTTAAGTATTAGGACAGTTTAAAGTTATGTCTAATCTATGAATATAAACAAACACTTAAAATTTACATTTTAATAACAGCGAAAATATTTTCACTACGTTGGTTATTTTCTTTCTCATAAACATATTCAAAATAAAATAAAATTAAATGCATAAAAATATTTTTTTTATGCATTAAAATAATAAATACAGAGACTCGATACCGGACTGACATTATTTAACATCAATTTTAAAAGATTCAATCGAACGAAATCGTTTCAGATGTATTCCCTGATTTTCAATTTATTTTTCGTTTTAAAATAAAAGATAAGTCCATTTCTTAACCAGTTTCTATCTTTTTGTATTCACCAGGCATCGAACCCAGTACCTCGCACGAAGTCAATGTAATTGTTACCTGTTACTTTTAATCAATACAGGACAATTAAATAATTACTGGTATAAACAATATTTCTCGTGCAATACAATTCCCTATCTTAACAGGAAAACTTGCTCCTTATAAATAAAGCTTTGACGTCATTTAACAGTATATTCGTAATATACACACATATAACGGAACGTAAAGTATGAAATTTGGCCGTCTTTTCCTTAAGAATCTAAAAATTTCTTGGTACTAATTTTGAGCTCTCTTAAGGAATCTCACCGGCTTCTTCTGCACGTAACGCGATGAAAAATATTATGATAAAGGATACAAAATTATAATATGTATTATACATTAAATTATTTATTACGATACGTGAAGAGAAGAAAATAACAAAATTAATAGTTCGTATTGCATTATATCTGCATATTTGCTGAGTAGATTTGGATAAATCAATGTTTTAAATACATAATCCAGCTAATACTATATAGAGCTTAGTAATACAGATAATATAATACTGGTAGTATGTAACCATAGATAACTATAATTCCTGGTAATATTAAGAAAGAGAATAATAGTGTCGCTATGAGATGTTTTCTACAAAGTTCCGATATTTTTTATAAAATGAGTAAACAACTAAAACAAAACACTTTTAATATAAATTCATTCGAATGACCTTAAAATATGACATGACGCATGCTGACGTCACTCTGGTCTCTGGATGAAGAATTAGTTCGTAAAACTGTATAATTATTTAATTTATTTTTATCGCAGTACCATTGGAATCTATTACTGACGCTTCTACACTTTTATTTCTTCCTGTAACCGTCTGGAGAGAGCCACAGACTAATTGCGTTTACGCAACGCAAGTGTGACTAAGAATAGTTATTAATTGCAGTTGCTGCAGTGGGATGGCTTTTTCTGTTATGTACATTTTAATGTACAGATTAACAATTAAAAAAAAATATATAAGGAGTCTTGTATGGAATAATTGTTCTTGGCAGTACATAGTTAATGTCTTTAATTATTAAGTCACAACAGTTAAAATTGGAAAAAATATGATTCAATAATTTAAAAGTACTATGTTTAAAACAAGTTAGGTATATGAAAAGGCAAATTAAATTCTATCTACACAATCTTATTTGCCAGTATGAATACAAAAAAAATTACGTATTGCAATATTATCAGGTCAACCTAATTCCCGTAAAGCCATGCCACACAACATAATATCTCCCACATCGTTCGATACAACACCATACACGTTCGAACTGCGTTCACCGCACTGCACGTCTGAAGAGCCTTTATCTGACGCAACGTGATGAATGAAAGCTTTTACCCAAACTTATCGTAACTACATTTTAACTGCTCTAAATTGTTTTTAAACGATATAATATGCTGGTAATGTATACCCGATGTTTCGTCTGGGAATTCTCAATTTGTGTAGATTAGAAATGTCATTTCCTAGAATGTGAGATTTAAATGGCTAGTCTCATAATAAAATTAAAAAAAGAGCGTGTGTGCCCAACACACGAGTCAAAAGTGAAACTTCTTTAGCAAGGTTCAAAGATACCAAAATCTTTGACTTACTCCATGACGTGACGGTATTGCCATGACGCGAACTTAAACTTTTACTCTGAACGCGTGTTAAGAAGTTTCACTTAAAAAAACTTTGAACGCCTAACTGTTTGTAAATTGTAACTTGTCCACGGTTGAATGTCTGAAAATAAACGTTATTTTTTCAACGGATTAATAGTTTTTTTTTATTACATTTAATAATAATAACATCCTTTACTGAATCTTTACTTTGAGATCATAAATTACAATTCGTCATATGATATGTTTATTCAGTTGGCTTCAAGGAAAACCATTGTTTTATTTTAGTTCGAGTGTTATTCTTAATGGAACTATTCATAGATAATGTTTGTGGTAATCTATCTTTTATACTAACTGATGATTATCTATTTGTAGTACCTATTACATACTAGCTCTCGGCTCTCCGCCCGCGGTTTCGCCTGCATAGTCAAAGGAGTTTTCCGAGAGAATGATACATAGATAAATATTACATATAGATGGACACAGCCTCCGCTGTAAGCAGTAAGGATAAAAAAATATATATTATTTTATCACACATTTCATTCTTGCAAAAAAAAATATTGATAGCAAATTGTATCTGTCGATTCCGAGACACAATATTGTATTATTCTGTACTTATTGATACAATGAAAGTACTTTATTAGCGCACTAATTACCTTTCCAGAAACAAATGACACATAACCAATATAAAGAGACCTCCCTGTTTTTACCGTAACCATAGGTATCAGAGTCCAGTCTTTCATTCCGGATCTAATTATTCCATCTGTATGACACACGCGTTAAAACCAAGATTACTCAACTTACGAAACCAAAGATTAGAAAGAATTGATGAAAAATTATCACGTTTTGCGTAAAATTTGATATAATATGCAAATTCTCACTGCAGCTGCAGGGACATATCCTATGACTATAGGATGTACTTAGGAACTTTTTGGTTTGATTCTTTCATCATATTTCGTTACCAAATTGAATAGAGGGCACAATGCAATGTGCAGATAAATTGACAATAAACTGACTTTGTAGTAAATATTTAAGCTATTCAGTCTAATGTGTAAGGACCCTAACTTCTAAATGCAGACATAATCACAAATAGACTTCGCAATGCAAAGAGATAGATTCAATGGCAGACAGACATACTTCGTAATGAAGAACATAAATATAGATTTATATAGACATAGGTCTATAGAAATAATATAACTATTCAGTATTCTATATGTATAGTAATAAATAAAATTGAAGTGTCTGTTCGTTCTATTAAAACAAAAACAACATACAATTCAATTGAATCTTACTCTTTTTTATGTCGGTTTTGCTTTGCATATTGTTGTGTTTGTCATGTTTATCATAATAATTCTATGTTTGTTCCGGTAAATCTCCGAAAAGATTAGACCTATTTTGACGGAACTTTGTGAAATATGGCACATGATAATTGACAAGAGGTCTGATATGATATTTCTGTCTTTTTATTAAACTCTGAAATTAAAAATACAATAAATGGATAGCATTTTTATATAATTTATATTTAGTACTATAAAATAAATATTCATGTACATAATATAATATTATGTTTACTAATATTACTTTTGCTCAGATATTTGATATAGCAATGGGGATTTTTCATGACATCACAAGTACCTAATTTATTTGCAATTCTTGATTTTCATCGTCAATATTAGACATTCATTACAATATATCTTATGTAAATATTTTTCCATGAGTATTATATAATATTAAAATGCATATATAATGAAGTGATCAAATTGTAAGTTTGTTTTCCATCATCATCATCATCAGCCCATATACGTTCCCACTGCAGGGACACGGGCCTCCTATGAGGGTACAGGCCATAATCCACCACGCTGGCCAAGTGCGTGTTGGCGGATGACACATGTCGTTGAACTTTTAATTCTAAGTTTGTTTTCCAATTACTCAGAAAATACTTAATCAATTTTGTAAAGCGTCTATCTACAGACTTCCATATGTGATTTTTACTTAAGCCCTTGGTTCAATACAGGTATAGTCGGGGCGAGTTGCTAGTAAAGAGTCAATGACCATTTATACTCTTAATTCAAACAAATTGTATTTTTAACAGCACCATATCGAACACTCATTATAAAGATATAAAAGTGAAAACTTGTCGTGCTTACAACTTCATCACAGAAACAAAAACTTAATTGTACGGACCACCCACAAATACCAACCCTTATATGCACCCAATGACGTCACGGATTCGAAACTAACACTTATTACAAGGGAGTAAGATATATTTTAAAAATGTGTCCAAAAGTATTGGGAAATAACTTTGCTTTTGAACGTCTATAAAAATTATAGTCTATAATAACTCTATGCGATGACTCTGGACTTTGATGCACTCAAAAATATTTAAACTGTTCGTTTGATTTTGAACTTTATATTATTGAGTTAGGATTGAAATTAGTTCGTGTTGTTTTGTATCGGAAGAAAGGCTTTGGCGGTGGTCCGATGTGGAAAAAAGTTAATATGAGAATAGCGTTTGATGGTTTTTATCAAAGTTTTTCTATTATTTTGTAGCGTTGTACTTTCTATGTCCACGGCATTAGGTTTCATTCAGTCATAGGAGAAAATTTTATTTAGCGAGTTTCTTTAATCACCATTTCTTTCCCCGGCTTTGAATATATTTGAATTACTAGATTTCGCCCGCGTTTTCAAAGGAAAACCCGCATAGTTCCCGTTCCCGTGGGATTTCCGGGATAAAACCTATCCTATGTGTTAATCCAGGTTACCCTCTATAAGTGTGCTAAATTTTATTGTAATTGGTTCAGTAGTATTTGCGTGAAAGAGTAACAAACACACACACACATCCTCACAAACTTTCGCATTTATAATATTAGTAGGATAGGATTTATAATATTAGTAGGATACGATATCGTTCACAAAAAGTTTATTGTCTTGCTATTCAATACAATCAAACTTTCTGTAAGCTCACTTTCATTCAAAAACGTTCAGCATTTTTTATTGAGCAATGTTGTACCAAGTTTATAAATGCTTTATTTTCGATTTAAGTACTAATGGTATATTATTCCTATAAACTTTTAAAATACCTTTCTTAATTTCTTCCAACATTCTTGAAGATCTCTGCTTTCGAACCTAAGTACTTACATATGAAAGCATTTTATAGATATAGAAATAAATTTTATTACATATAAATATCAGGAAGGTATAAAACATGGTTAAGTGGCTAGCTGTTAGACTGACCTGTATATTTTATTACATTTTTATTGTATCTTGGTTAAATACGTTAAATATAATTAATAGGTAACATGTCTAAATATCTTTGAAATTAAAAACGTAAGTTAAATAAATAAATCTTTAATTCTCCGTTTATACATTTTATTATTTATAAACAGTTTATTTACATTTATTTTTTGTGTTAATAGTAACTTATTAACACATTAATTAAATAATTAATCCATTTGCATTGTTATTGTCAAAGTTTTAAATAAACGAAAAGATTTCCGCCGCGGATTCGCCCGCGTATTCAAAGAAAAACCAACATAATTCCCGTTCCTGCAGAATTTCCGCGATAAAAAGTAGTCTATGTCTTATTCTGGGTCTTCAGCTACCTACATTCCAAATTTCATTGTAATCGGTTCAGAAGTTTTTGCGTGAAAGAGTAACAAACATCCATCCATCCTCACAAACTTTCGCATTTATAATATTGGTAGGATGTACTTTTCTAATTCTGGTCGATATATTGTGTGAAGTTGGTTATCGCTCTTTCATACAAATCTAATTAATTTTTTATAGAAATAATTTTATCCATATAAAGTTATAATCGAGTTTCTTGTCGTTTCTCCTCTGCGACATTCCGACTCGTTGGTAATTGGTATTTAACTTTTTATAAGCACTTGGAGAGATAAAAAGTTTTATGTTTGAATTTCAATCAAAATTCGTATTAAGTTAGATTTTACTGAAAATAAGGCAAAATCTGTGTAATCCTGAGAATTTGAGCCAAGGAACTATTTGATTTTGTTTAATTTCGTGAATAATAACTTTCAGCGTACTCAGTAATAAGCTTTTTAATAATTCAGTAAAATAATTATAAAACCCATTGAGTAGTTTTTTTTTTATTTTAATCGCACAAAAATAACAAATATTTCCCCTTTATAATATCAATGCAAGTTATATTAGCTAATAGATTTCAACGTTTTAAGACGCAAAGCACAAATAATTTCAAGTACAGATACGATCTAGAATTTAGATCAGTTGCAGTCATCAAAAATAGAGAACCTATCTGGCAGACGGTCGCGGTCGGTCTAATAATACCACAATACAAATAATATTAAACTACCTTGCGACATTACTAATTTTAAACCTCTTCAAAAAAATTTGTGACTGTGACCACAGAATATTATATACCTGATAGTACTGTGACATATTATTATGAAACTGTATTTCTTTTTTTGCAAGAACTTTGAATATTTAAGAGTAGTTGTGTCCCGTGGTTTTACGTGCATTGCTCCGCTCGGCGCTCCTATTGGTCTTAGCACGATAGGCGTTGAAATAGTCATGTAACACTGAAATAATCTTTACTTTTTTAGTAGAAAAACTTCCAAACAAACAAACTTTTCCCCTTTATAATATGAAAGTACTGATTAGCTGTATTTTATTGAAATGCTTATAAAATAGATCATCAAAGAGAATCCAGTCATTTCCGAGTTTAGCCAAACGAACCGACCTTAAAAAGCATTCTTAATATCACATTATTTTTACATACATTCAATAATTTGTTGTTATTTCGATACAAACAGACACAACAGCAATTTATGCATACAAATTATCTACATACAGATGAGATATTTAAAATGCCGTATATATTCAGATTAACGGAGAATAATAATTAGGGAACGGAAATAGATACGCCATCGCCAGATGCAAGATGTTATGCAATAGCTTTGTGACCTGTATTTTTTATTTTTATTAGCAAATGCGGAATACGGCCCTGTTCTTTGTTAGGGATTTAAAAAAAATGAATATTTTTTTTATATATTAATTGCAATTCTTTCTAAACTGTTTTTATTATTTGAATCACTTACTAAACATTTTGCATAATTTTTTAATTTGAGTTATGACAACGGAGATGTTGTGTTATTGGGAAATAATAGTAGATAGGTACCTATATAATTTAAGTGTAAAAATTGTGGAATAGGTTTGAATGTTTTTATTATGAGTATATTATTTTCTTTGAATAATTACGACATGTTCGCTTATATTTCTAAACCTGTTGTAAATTTTATAACGTCTTTTATCGAAGTATAGTTGAATGAACAAATGTTTGAGTTTGAATTTACCCGTAGTATAGGTAAATAGATTTGATTTACCTTTCAAGGTAGAGTCAAGTAGATTCTCACCTATATATTATGCATATAGTGTTTCCATATTGTTTAGTACATAATAAAATATTCCAGTCCACAGTCCAAGGGAATCTAAAGGGCGGTGATATCACTTCTAGGAAATATATGCGCAACACCTTGGTTGGACGGTGTGTGACTGATAATCGAGTTTTCTAATTAAATATATGGTTTAATCGCTTATATTGGTGTTAATTAATTAAGTTTAATTATGTTGTTGTATAGGGGAATTTTCTAATGCTTTATTGGATAAACTATAAAGTATTGAAACGATTTTGACTAAGCTTTGATCGTGAATGAGCATTTAATTCATACATAACGTATTCTTAAAACGTACGTGGGTATATAGGCTATGGTTATATATTTATTTACTTACCTAAGCATATATTGTATTATATTTGCAATAACTAGCAATATCTTTTCTTTTACAGGTAAGAGGCATCACAGAAAATCATCATTCATATCTACAATAGTAGGTAATTAATGGTAAAACTATGTTATGACGATTTAAAAGTGTTTCAGTGAAAGATTGAGCTTGCAAATAAGTCACCGAATATCATAAGCTATGCCAGCAATTTTTCTGTTAACTGAAGGTATTTTACCTTTGAATTCAGTGGCGTAGCTACCCAGTACGTAGTTCGAAGGGGCAGTACCCCAGGGCCCTCGAGCTCACAGGATCGAGTCCTACCAAAAAACCTCGATCGAACTGAACTTCCGAAATCTTTTCCATTGTCAAAAAAAACATGACATGTATTGACTTAGCGTCATGGCGTTTTAAGCTAGTTGAGAGGCCCTGTTGTCTTATTTTTAGGGCCCTATTTTGTTATTTGCAGGGCCCTTGGTTACCTGACTACGTCACTGCCTTTCATAAACGATTCATGCCATGTGTTTGCAATAATTCGTTAATTAGCAAAGCAATTATAACTTGGGTATTGTTCGCTTTGATGTTAGCGGCAGAATACCTTTTGCTAATCTGCGTATTTTCATCTTTTTACTGTGTATTTTATAAACAGAGAATGAGTGTAATTATGTAGGAATATTTTGTACAACACAAAGCAGATTTTTGTACTGTTTCTGAGAATTGTAGTTAGTGGAGGTTATTATCTCCGATATTATCATATACTTACACGTGCATTTATTTTGACAATACAAAATGTAGGACACAGTTTTAATTTTTCCGCTTTTATAAATTTATATTTTATATTCGTGTTTTGATAAAACACGGCTGTAGTTAAATTTAATCTGAAAGTAAGTCATAAAATTAATATTAAGTAGTAACATCTCTCATTCGATTCAAAGGCTTTCAAAAGTCATTTTGAACACATAAAGCCGCGTATAAATTAAGCGCGGCAAACCATCGAACATTGGCGCGCGCGGCGGCCGCGCACTATGTAGACGGGATTGCCGCGCGCGGCGACGCGAACATTGCCGCGCTCGAACGTGCCGCGGGGCGATCCGCTCGCTGTCGGTTTTTGAGACCGCATCAAACGAGCTTCAGTTGTTCGCTCGCGCGCCGTGTGGACGTTTTGTAGTTTTGGTGATTCGGCTCGCGCGGCGTATACGTAAAAATGAACAACGAAAAGTGCCGTTTACTAATACAATTGTATGGCGCTAATGAACTTTTGTGGAACAGCAAATCCTCCCAATACCACAATAAATCGCTGAGGTATGATGCGTGGGTAGAAATCAGTAAGAAAATGGATATACCTATTCTTGACTTGAAAAAGAAAATTCTACACTTTTGGCGTCCTACAGAAGAGATGTTCGTGATGGATCGCCTGCCGCGCGCGGCAACTACGTTCAACTAAAAATATATCTACATATTGGCTCGCGCGTCAAATGAACGTCAACTCTGGTCGAACATTGGCTCGCGCGGCTGCCGCGCTTAATTTATACGCACCTTAATTGTGTTTGATTGTTTTTGTCACCAGTCCATGAGATATGAACATACATATTATTTAACATATTATACCTTCTGTATCATCTCTTCATCTATCTCATCAGGATACCTTATTTTAATGTGACCCAATAAAATAACCATTTAAACAGGAAATCAATCCAAATTAATCGGATTATACTACTAAACTACCAGTTACATGAAATTATAGTTATATATTGTATGTTCTTCGTTAAAATTAGAATAATATAAATTAACCAGGACTTAAGAGGAATATCCTAAGGAAATATCTGTTCTATTTAAAGATAAGTTTTGATGTAAATCTTTGTTTATCCTTTTGATTTATTATGACGTGTCGATCGTGTTATGTTTTTAACTTCCTAATTTATCAAAGTTATTATCGTCTGGTTTTATTTATAAAACTTAAGCTGGTTACTCACGTTCCTGCAGCAGGGGCAATATTGGAATTGCACCCTATATCCTAAAGTGTGATGTGTATAGAGCAAGCAGGGGCAATTTAGAGAACAGCCTGTACCGTCATAGGAGGCCCGTGTCCCAGCAATGGGAACGTATATGGGCTGATGATGA
This sequence comes from Colias nastes, assembly GCA_907164665.1. Lineage (NCBI taxonomy): Eukaryota > Metazoa > Arthropoda > Insecta > Lepidoptera > Pieridae > Colias > Colias nastes. Next base: position 46,017 of record CAJQZM010042206.1, on the reverse strand, counting down.
TGATGATTAACATTTAAACTTAAACATAATCAAATCTGATACCATCAACATAAAGTTTATAAACAATTCTACATTACTATAATGGACTTTTACGTGTTTCGCATAATTTTATAATTACAGATTATACAAAGATTGTATCGCTGCAAATTCAAGTTTCTTGCAGTTAATTTTAACTAAATAGCCATCGAATTTAACGCTACGTTAAATTTAATCGCTCTGACGCACTTTACAATCTTAAGAAATAGTTACCTAAATTAATAACTTTCTTATGTGAAATAGCTAGCCATAATATTTAATTTAATTTTCTATTTATTTCTTGTACATATTTGATATTTATTATTAACTAGCTGTGCCCGGCGGTTTTACCCGCATGGCTCCGCTCCTGTTGGTCTTAGCGTGATGATATGTCTATATAGCCTATGGCCTATATAAGCCTTCCTCGATAAATGGGCTATCTAACACCGAAAGAATTTTTTTTTCAAATCTGACCAGTAGTTCCTGAGATAAGTGCGTTCAAACAAACAAACTCTTGAGCTCTATAATATTAGTATAGATATTTAAAATTTAATATTACCTACTAGAAACATAATAAACAGAATAGAACATTACAATAAAAACATATTAATATTTTAAAGAATATAATACTGTATTTGATTATTTCCTTCAAGGATTTAGTTTCAACACCAATACAATAATATAGATATATTTTTATCTTTAATTATTTCTGTGTATTGATAACAGTGGCTTTCTCTCAATTAAAGTAGATACGTAATTTGAGAAACTTTACACTTGCTCTAAAACTCGATTCCGATTCATATCTTTATGTTTGTAATGTAATACTCGATAGATTTTTATCTAATAGTTAAATGGACTTGTATTTAGATATCTATACTTATTATTATAAAGCTAAAGAGTTTGTTTGTTTGTTTGAACGCGCTTATCTCGGGAACTACTGGTCCGATTTGAAAAGTTCTTTCGGTGTTAGATAGAGGAATATCGAGGAAGGCTATAGATATAGGCTATATTATATCATCTCGCTAAGACCAACAGGAGCGGAGCAATGCGGGTAAAACCGCGGAGCACAGCTAGTAGGAAATACAACTATATCTTTACCTTTTAATATAATACGCAAGTACTAATCAGAGATTGAACATAGATATAAAGCTTTTTAACAAAAGCTCAAAAACGTTCCGATTATCTTAATAATAGTTCATAAAAGTTATTAGAATTGTGAAATTCTCTCTTTTTGGGATCGTCGGTTAATAAACATAGTAAAGACAGTATTAATAGTTAATATTGAAGTTTGATTATTACCAAATCGATATTGTTAAAGTATAAATTATTGATAAATAAATATTGTAGAATATGTGGGGAAAAGTTTAGTTATACGTAAAAAGTATTATTTATTTATTTTTTCATACTTTATTGCTCTGGAATAACTTAAAGTCTATGAACTTAATCTAATTAATATAAATTAAAACAAATAGCGGTCTTATCGCTAAGTAGCGATTTCTTCTAGACAACCAGACGTACGAAAGGAAATTAGTAATAATATTTTCTGTGGTTATACAAAATACATCAAAGACACACAATTTCACAAAAGAAACCACTTACGAATCTTGATTACTTCGCAAATAGACTCTAGATAGAAATATATTTATTATCTGTATGACTGCCCACGAAACTATCATATCCCATACTGTAAACTATCATAAAATCAAACGATAGGAAATACATTATCTTTGGGTCAATAAAATCTCTATTTCATATAGCCTATTTCGTTCTACCGTTATATTTTGTATTTATAATTAAAGACTAGCTTTCCGCCCGCGGCTTTGCCCACGTTTTCAAAGAAAAACCCGTGGGATTTCCGGGATAAAACCTATCCTATGTGTTAATCCAAGTTACCCTCTATATGTGTGCTAAATTTTATTGTAGTCGGTTCAGTAGTATTTGCGTGAAAGAGTAACAAACATACATACACATACATCCATCCTCACAAACTTTCGCATTTATAATATTAGTAGTAGGATGAAATTGTTATTGTCAAACAATAGAATTGTGAACAGAATCTAATATTGAACTGAATCAGTACAAACGTGACCGTTTTACGAAGGCTTTCAAGTTTTAACTATTATTTACGAGAGAAAGTGACAATTGTCTTTATAAATTACACCTTTCTTGTACTAATATATCATTCTAAAATTATATACGCGGTGAAGAAAGAGCGGTAGAGTCGCTTTAATGGTTCAGTATAATTTATTATTTAATTTTAAAATGAAATTAGAGTTATTATTATCTGTGACATCTTTCAAATAGATAAAAAAATTTGCATTTTATTTGAAATTATCTTAGAGTATATATTACAATAGTATAGAGCGAGTGTATTGCACAAATTGCATAGTGCGCATCGTAGGCAGATGAGCTATAGATACTATATAGATGTGTGTGTGACCAATAGGGATGGGTAGGTATCAATTGCGTGTTGAACTATCGATAAGTTATGTAAATAAATATGTATAATAAGTAAATTTTATGTTCAATAAGTCATTAAAGGAAAAATATATGAATAAAGTATAAATATGTAATTTTAAATTTGTTTACCAACTGAATAAAGTTTGTTTATTCCATTTGAATATTAAATATTATTTATGAAATTTTCTTGTATTAATTATAAGTACTTTAAAAAAATATGTTTAATTGGAATATCAGAAAAACGTGAGTACTTTTTAAATAATAAAGTTAATAAAATAAAAGATCGGGTTTAGTGCTATTTTTTTAATAATAAATCAAACAATAATAATAATGTTTTAAAAATGGTAAAAAATATTAAGGAATAATCAATAATTTAAAATGATAATATACCTAATAAATAATATTAATAATTTTTTTATTTAATTTTATCCATTCTACTATCAAAATCTTCAAAATCAATTTAGCGGTTCAGAAAATATATCGTAACATTACATACTTTACATTTACACTATAATACATTCGCATTCATAATATTAGAAAGTGTATCATACAAAACACACCACAAATTTATTTATAATACATTTTTAAAAGAGTTTTAATTTTAAAGTTAAATAAATAATTTGTTAAAATATAGTTCTTCTAGTAAACTTTATATCGAGTACAGCGTTGGTCAGGTCACATCACTACGATCACGTGGCGGCAGTGAGGCGCGCGAGCGAGCCTGCGCGTGTCCGCCTCCCACCTACCCTTCACCCCCGCGATGCTAGATTTATTTTCATAAAAATAAGTATAACAATCGACTTACTGATGAAATGTGATAGTGGATTCCAATTTTGTGTATTTTCTAGTATCGTTTTTGCAAGATAGAACTGCACATTTCACCATGTTTATTCGTAAATATGAAAAAAATCCAGAGCAACGCACTTCGTGAGCACTCAACCACGACTGCGAGCGCTCGCGGCGGGAGCGTCGTGTTGTTCCCACCTGTGCCTACTGTTCCCACTTGGTTGTTCGCACTCTATAGATAGTATATTATATATATACTCTAAGGAAATTATTATCAAGATGGTTTTTAGGTTTCTTAACGATTGGTGGAAATACCTAAACTAAATATAGACTCTGTTTTACTTATCTAATAAATCTAATTTCTATTAGTAAAATAATTTTCAAAAACAGTCCAATAGTTTTGAAGACAATATTTTGATAATTGGGAACAAAATAAGATTTCCTTTTAATACCTGTATAGATTATATTATTTTAAATTTTAATGGTGTTATTGCGTGTTGCCCACGGATCTCTAAACAACAATGCCTTAATAGATTTTATCATAATTGAATTAGAGAGTGAAAAAATTTATTGCCCGAAAAAGCGGTTGTTTTGCAAAATGTCCGGATTAATGTTAAACCACTAGATTAATTGAATTCAAATGAAAGTGTGAAAGTTTAAAATTAGTCTTTTTGTAAATGACAGGATTATAAAGATTTATTCAGGTTTTTAATTTGTACAAATTAAATTAATTTTGTTTTGAATGGATTATTTATTTGTGGTTTTATTAGTGTATTTGGGTTAAAATGTTATTTCCTTTATAAAAGAAGGTGTGGCTATAGATTGGAATTACACTAATTCTATAATACTAACATAAATAATGTCTTAATCATTATTTATGTCTATTAGAAACTAAACTATATTAATTGCTAATAAAATACATTTATCAAAATATTATATATCTACATATTATTCCTGATTATACATTTTTATTGTGTGTACATATTTTAATTTGAACTACTATATTTAATTACTGCTTGTTATTTTTTATGTGTTGATATTCACTGTCCTTCTTTTGATGCGATTTTAAAGTCAAGAAGTGCTCAATTACTATTGTGTTCTTTACTACAATTTCGAAATCTACTTTTTTCGTTAAATAAATAATTTTCTTTAGGAAACCCCAAGCGAAGCAAGGCTGTTTTCTTAGTACTTTAATAAGATTTTTGTGGTCTATAATAAAAACATAAAAAATATAAATGGCTTAATATAAACGTACAACTTACAAGCACGTATTTTATTATAACATGATCAAAGTATGGGGTTTAAAATGATTCAAGTATTGTAATTTGTACACCCTTATTACCATGGTATAAGGTTCAAATTGGAGATGAAAATGTGCATACTTTTATGGTATATGCACTCATAAGAAGAAAGCACGCCTTGTTACTGACACTTGACACTGTGCGCGTTTCCATTGTAATCCGGTTTTCTTTATCGTGCCGTAATCTACACTTAGGTATGTATTTCTATATTATTGTTAGTTATTAAGGACATAAAGATATGTATGAAAACCTGTTTGTGATGGGTTTGAGTTTAACCGATTTTTCAGTAATGAGAAGTGAATTTTTTTTAACCATCCATAGCCATCGATGCAAAAATGTGCCGCTTCTACAGCTATTGTTTTAGCGGCTTGCTTGGTAGCTGCAAATAAGTATTTAGGAATGTTTGCTGGAAAAATCACATAAAATATTTGCATTAGGTACTTGTTCTTTTTTACATACTTTCGTATGTTTTATTAGTAGGGTCGAGTAATGTACCTACGTAATCAATATTTTACAGAAATTGTTTTCGTTTTTATTCTCTATTCACAATATATTTGAGATATTCACTAAACAGTAATTACTTTAAAAGTTTAAAATTTATATAATCACAAGATTTGCTATCCTATCGTCCAATCGGAAGATTCAATTTATCAAATTTACATCACGTCATTTTTCCGATTGAAGTCACGTCACGTGAAATCTGTTCAATACAATGGAAACACGCATAATTTCAAGTGGCTGGATACAGTAACGGTATCAATGCATATACCTATAGCCTTCTATTTAAATAACTTGTACGTAGGCGGAGCACTCCTGGGATGAGATGGATTATCTTTTCAAAACAGTGAAAACAGATGGACTGATTTTGATGCGACTTTCACTGTAATTTTACATACAATATTGTAATGCCTATTTTTATGCATGTAAACTAGTAAGATTTGTTAGAAATTATTTCATCTGTTTTATTTGTAATTATTTTATATGTAGGTAGAGCCACAGAATAATAACTAGTAGCTAGCTAGTAGAGCCAAAAACTGCCAAAAACAATGAATTTTAGAATTTATGTTAATATCTTTTAAGTGCTTATTTCAATGAAATGAGTTCATAAATAAAATGTTTTATCGTGGTCGAAGTCGCGGGAAACGAATTACTTCTAAGAATGTTTTTACTTTTAAGAAACGTCAATAGTACATAAATTATTACGAAATTTTCTTACATTTCTATTTTCAAGCAATCTATCATCACAAGCCATGTAAACTACATAAAAATATCACCAAAGCTATTCGAATCAAAACAAGACTTATCAAAGATAAACACGCTCTATCTTTTTGATAAACTTTCAACGTTGTGTCACTAAATAAATATGTCCATGTGGTAGTTCAAGGAATAAAGGTCATTTTCTAATAAACCACATCTGTTCTCCATAACTATAGATTAGTTCCTTTTTCCGTAGGTATGTAGTTTTATTTTTATTGTTTCTTGAGAAATGTTCTAAATCACGTGGGAATATTAAGAAAATATTAGGTTTTATTTACAAAGATTTACTAAATAAAGACTTGAATTTAGTTAAAAATGAATATAAGCAAGACATATTTACCTTCATAATATAACACATTTTAATTAATACATTCGGAGCTTTATTGTGTTAAGAATTACACACATTTTTTATATTTTATATTTACATACTGTAAAGCCTTATTCTAACAGATTATTATATAAGGCTTATTCAAATAGACCATTTAAAACATAGGTAAGGCTTATTAGTAGAATATCGAATTTAACAACCTTTTAAAAAATGTGTTCATTTGAAAGTGACTTTTATATTTTTGTTTAATACATTCTTAATTCTTCGAATAAGTTATAAGGATTGATCGGTCCTAAAAAGTAAAAACTAATAAATACCTACACTATCATTGACCCCAAGTACATAACACTTATATAAACTGTCAAGTAATGTCACGGTATCTTATCAAGTGCGATGAAGTAGATAACATTTTGTGATTTTAACCGTACGTGATGGCTCTTGACCATAGAACCTTTTCACATTGGTTTGTGTTTTATAGAACTTGTATTCATTATTGCAAAGCGAAAACTCTCTTATCTATACTAATATTATAAAGCTGAAGAATTTGTTTGTTTGTTTGAACGCGCTAATCTCAGGAACTACTGGTCCGATTTGAAAAATTATTTCGGTGTTCGATAGATCGAGGAAGGCTATATTATATCATCACGCTATGACCAATAGGAGCGGAGCCACGCGGGTGAAACCGCGCGGAACAGCTATAGTAGTAGTATATAAAGTAAAGGATTCGTGGAATTGTGAAAATTGAATTGTGTGTACATTTAAATGATTAGACTAATTAACTTCCTTTTTTAATATTTGCACACCCAATCGATGGGTAGAATGTATTGGCTACATAATATTTTAATCAAAACATCTATAATTTGTAACTACATTCTTGCAAATAAATATAATTTGAATTTTTATTTGATTTTCTTACGTGTCCCCACACATTTATTAATCAAAACTTTTTGATCACGTGGATAATAGTTTAGTAAGATACATATTAAAGAATTTCTATGACATATTCATAAACTTAATAAACTTAAGAAAATGAAAAGGAAAAGTCGTTTAAAAAGTAAGTTAAAAAACTGCAATAAAACCTAGCCAAGTCTGTCCTAAAACTGAATCAATTTTAATTCAACTTATATCCAAATTATGTTCAGGCGTTTAAGTAGTATCTATATTTACCTTTCCATTGAACTATCTCTAAGGTTTATTAATGGTTATTATTAGAACACTGTATTTACCTCAAAATAGACAGTAGTTTGGCTACAATGTTGCGAACACGAAAGCTCAGGCATTTATTATCAAACGCCTGTGTACTACAATAAGAACATAACAATAAACTGAAAAATATAATGCTACTTACTATTTAAGTTTCTTTTATATAATAAAATTGTATCGCTGTCGCATTGTCCTGTAATGGCAAGTGATGTTTTTAAATAAATAAATTAGGAGTTCAAATAGAAATTAATATCTCAGTGTGTACGAATCCTTATATTCGAAAGTAAAATGCAAACAAGATTTAACTACGAAGATAGCTGCTAATCTAGCCTTCCTTATTGCTGTGAAAATATCTGTTTTCCACCGCCATGTCCAATTATATTCTGATTTAGACCTAACAACATCTAGATAATTATGTTATTTATTATTTTCACTCGATTCGCAGGCGTTAAAGGGAATTTAGAATAGGTTCATACTGATATTTAAAGTTCAACTTTTCTGTGATATCAAAAGAAAATGTTTTCTATTTTTCAGCACTAAACTGGCAAATATTTAAGTTATGTTTATTATATTTTTATACTTTATACATATAAGACTATGTACAGCCGGTAATGATGGTTTATTAGTTTACCTTTGATTGTTGGTCAGATGTCGATAATTTTAACAATTGGTGCAATGGTGAAGTCGATCTCAGATAAATTATAAAATCAATTAAATTCTATCATACTCATCTTTAATTTTGCAATCTGAAACATATAATAATGCCTGTGTACATATTATGTAAAAAAAGGCTTCTTATTAAGGTATCAACCACACGAGCAACGCCGCATGCTGCAGCTAGTACATAACATTACCTTGGAATATGAAATCTATTTATATAATTTCCTGTAGAGCTACGCTATAAAACACTTCTGAGAAAACACTTCAACTCAAACGTGTGTTTCAATGCTTATGACGTACATTGATGTGTTTCTATGTAGCAATTGAAAACAGTATTAATATACGCCGCAATGTAATCAAAATAATGGTATTGAGGATTTAATGAAACGAGGTGTGAAAGTTGAATTTAATTAGTCGAAATTAAACATAATAATATGGGATGTATTTAATAATAACTTTTCCAAATGTTAGTTGCTGTTATAATGTAAAAATGTTTTATGAAAAACATATTTATATAGCATAGCATGAAAAGTGATCATTTGTGAAAAGCTAAATTGTAATAACAAGGGTTAGTAGGTCATTATTCTCAGTGTTAAATAAAAATTAAATAAAATGAATATTCATGCTTATAAAAGAAATTCTCTACAAGGATCAGCAACATTGCTGTGAAAACCAAACTACAGCAAACAAAGAATCCATTTCCCTATAAAACCAAAAACATTACGCAATCATTCTAAACAAGGTATAAGGACGGTAAAACTAAAAATAACTTTAATATGAGCAATACAAAATCGATATTATTGACATCGTAAAAGTAATAGCGTAAAATTCAAACATAGGCTATAAAATCCCAGGTGTTTGAAATGTACTATTTATTGCAACACACCTATGACATAACTGAACAAATGGCTGAAGAAAATGTTTTCATAACACATCTATACTAATATTATAAAGCTGAAGAGTTTGGTTGTTTGTTTGAACGCGCTAATCTCAGGAACTGCTGGTCCGATTTGAAAAATTCTTTCGCGGTGTTAGATAGCCCATTTATCGAGAAAGGCTAGAGCGGAGCAATGCGGGTAAAACCGCGGGGCACAGCTAGTAAAATATATGGGAATATTATTATAGTACTAGATTCCCGCCCGCGGCTTCGCCCGCGTTTTCAAAGAAAAACCCGCATAGTTCCCGTACCTGTGGGATTACTGGGATAAAAGGTAGCCTGAGTTTTATTATATACATTCTTTATACTTATACAGCTGCATATATTATTTCAGTTTCGATGGTTAATTAAATTATTTACATTTAGTACATGCCATTCCAACATTAACGAGCAAAATAAATGTTTCGGTAGCAGTTTTCCAGATACTTAAACTTTTTCTTATCCAAAAATGTCAGTCAAGTTCATTGAACTTGGCAAATTATCAGGAAGCCAAAACCGCGAATGTCAAAGTGACCACAGAATATAAAACCTCGATATTAAGTGGTGTGTAAAATGCCTGGTGTCAAGTTCGTTATAGAAAATACAGTGGGAAAGTATAATTTTGTCGGCTGTGAAAATAATTGATTGGAAAACAACAAACATACAATTAATGATCTATCTTTTTAGACATAAATTCCGAAATTATCTTAAGATATCTTCATTTTTAAGATAACTAACTCTCTTTTAATAAATACTAAACCGACTTTCATTGGTATAAATTTTAATGGGACCAATTGTACACTAGCTTACAAAGTATATAAAATAATTATCAAAGCTCACCCAGTCGAACATTAAGGTAACAAACACAAAAATACAGTCGAATTGAAAACCTCTTCTTTTTTTGAAGTCGGTTAAAAATATCACATATAAGTTGCTAGAGATCTATCAAAGACGGAGTCTAATGTTTTCATATATCTAAATAAGTTAGACACCTAGATTTATTCTATCATAACTTATGTGATGGTCGTTAGAAAGGTTTCAGTAGTAAAACTGACTTGGATAGATGGCGACATTTGTTTTTGAATTATAAGCTTTTTCTCTTATATTCCTTATCTTATATGTAGTTAACATATTGTAAGTGGTACTCATTTATGAAAATTCAAAATATCTTTATGCCTATTCAGGTTTGATGAGTTACCCTTAAGATTCTATCCTACTACCTACCCTTAAGATTACTTATAAACTTATTCGGAGTAATATTCCTGGTTTAATTCCCAGGTCAAGCCGTAAAGAAAGTTCCTATAAAGAATCTATTAACCCAGTATTCATTTATAAACTCCCGGATCTCATCGTAAATGTACCTTGTACGCCATAATAGTCAACAAGCTAGAAGAACGATTTGCATTCAACGATTTCATTCAAACACTATACATTGCTCGTTACATTATCGTTTCATTAAAGCTGGTGTAATCAAAGCAGCAATGGAATAGATTTAGGAGATAGCTCCGAAGGTATTGAGGTAACAAAGCCGGCACACGATAATGAGTGGCTTGACGTTTTCACGTATTGCTAATTGGCGGTCGGCTTTTTACTATAAGAAAGGTATTTCTTTGAAAACTGTGTTCAACAGCTATATCTACTCTCCCTTTGGAATAAATACATCTTTCAAAATTCCTTTTTTATATGGAGACGATTGAAGTAAGAACTTCCCGGTACATTTTATCAGATCTTGACCGGACAACTCGCCCGAACAAAATTGTTTATATAGCATTATAAATAATGATATACATTACCGGAACACATTGGACGAATTGCCCAATTCACGTCTTGCAACCATACTTTCCGCGCAATGTAAAAATAGCACTTGTCATAACTCACAATCCATACAGACGTATGTGAGGGCAATTGATCTTGCGGACTAACAAGTTGTGACAAGGCTTGGCGAGATAATTGGATTGTATCTGTGACAATAACCGTTGTAACGTGCCCTGAAGGAATATTCCGTTATGATCCTGGATTTAGAAATTAGAAAGCTGCATTCAATATTCCAAAAGGCAAGACAATCGGAAAAAAAGAGGAAGAATTTGGAGATCTCTACCATTCAACTAAATAAAAGTAACTTTTTATTTTAAACTATTTTCAACTAGATTTCAGCGCGCTTTCAACCGCTCTATGGAGAGCTTAACACAATATACTAAAACCTTCTTCAAGAACCAGTCTAGCTATTAAAAAATACCCCATCTAAAAATCTGATGCGTAATTTTAAAGACCTAAGCATGCAGACATACAGACAGTAGAATGCGACTGTTTTAACTATGTAGTGATAAAATATATTTAAACTAAGACCTCACCCCTACCATCCATACTCCACATGTGCTCAATTACTTGCTCCTCAACCATTAAATATCGCACGATTCCAAACTTATATAAGAAACGAAACGTGAAACCTCAGACACGATATCCCATCACGTGTCGTGGTCGTCACGTTCCCGATTTCAATTACAACCGACTACCGGATCCCGCCGCGTGCGATGGGGCTCTGATGAAATGATTGCGCTTAGAAAACTTGGGTTATGTCACATAGAAGATGCTAGCTTGCAAGACCATGTAGTGGAGAAATTCTGGAAAGTATGAAAAGGCAAGCAAACTTTTTCATTTGTAGAACAGTCTAAAGGTTGTACACATAACTTTTTTTATAAGCAGTGTCTTCCTATGGTTCTACGAGTAAAGAATCGAAGATAAGGAGCATTATTTTTAGGAATTATTAAAAGTAAGTATACCTTGTATGTTCATATTTTGGACTTTCCTTCGCTTGCGGGATATCCGATCAAAAGTTAGATTAAAATGAAAACTAAACAAATTGTTTTGTTTATTATTATGGCAGGGCGTGAAACTAGTATTCCATAAGCACACCAGAATAACAATAGAATTAGAAAGTCGTATCACACCAATAATTTACGATCGTACGTTTTAAGGCGAGCCACTCAGGGGGTCTCGTGTCCACACACGCGATCCAATAAGTTTATAAGATAATTTATTTGTTCAATTGTAAAACAATAAACCCAATTGCTCGTACATTCCTGTGTTATTGGCAATTGTACTGTTTTTATATGCTTAATTAAACAGAGGGTGTTGTTTTTAATTACCGATGCAGAAACTACGTCTCTCTTATGAATAGAAAATCCACGGGAATGGGAACCATGCGTGTTTTTCTTTGACTACGCGGGCGAAAAGTTAGGGACTAAAAAAGTTTTAGTGTGATCTTAACGTACCTAGTCTAATTATTTATAGGATGGATGCCAATATATTTTCACCTCAAACAATGAAATAACCCTTAATCACAATAAATCATTTTAATTTGAATTTGAATATAAATTCTACTGTTTTCCGAAGCGGTGGTAAATGTTAAAAATATGTTATGACTATTCAAAAATGCTTCTAGAAGAAGTCTATTTGAATAAATTAATTTGAAAAAAATCCTTCTGGTTATTCACAAGCATTTCTCAGAAAATGGAGAGCTAGATCAATGTATCGACTTTTGCAATAAGATTGATTATTAACAAAGTTAATTAACATCACTATCTTACACCACAATTTTCTCGTATCAAATGCTTAAACATCGTCAATCGAGTTTTACACGACACGATTTGAATCCCATCTGTCCGATGGTCGTATAATCGATATCGTCGCATTAACATTCCCGTTTGCGTCGGTAATGAGACGTACGATTATTTTGCGTGCGCTTTACAACTTGCGATATTTCTACAAGTGTACTTTTCATGTAAACTTTTATAAGTATTGAAGAATCGTAAGTCTTTTAAGTAAATAAACTTCGAAAGAAATTTGACTTTAAAGCCAAAGTGGGAATTATTTATTTAGTCTTTATTGATCTGAATAAATTACAAATTTAGATGTAATCTAGGATGTATTGTACAAAATGGCGGCGGAATTATTCGTATAGGAGGTAGCAACGTTGACAAGAGATAATTTTAGAATACTTGGTTCTTTGATATACTGTTTCTCTTCCTATTTCGGTTAGAGTCCGGACCGGTCCAGACAGCCCGGACTCTAACCGAAATAGCAAGAGAAACAGTATATCAAAAACCCAACTATACTAAAATGACTTTTTTTAAAACGTTGCTAGCTCCCGTACCATATGTGATTATTCGATATCGATTTATTCGGTAGGTAATATTCTTTGTTTTAGATTGAAATAATTTACACCTAAAGAGATGTAACACGTAATTTATATACCATAAACTAATTATTTACAAGCATAATATGTTTAACGTGCTTTACAAAATAAGGCGCGAATTCCATACAACCTATTTATACATATCATTTGCACTTTCCGCATACAAGTCGTATCGTCAGCGTGTCGTGCGCTATAAAAAGGGTTTTATATAAAGATGTATTCTGTCGATATCAGAGTAATTTCCCCGTACATCAACGTGTAATGATCGCTTAAGGCGTTAAAACTTTACGATTTTTAATAACAGTGCCTTAATTGCACGCCTCATAGATGTAATGATGACGTATTGCCGTTTAAAGCTATTTTAATATTTAAATTGATTTTTAAAACGTTTTAGTGGTTTTTTATTTAAATAGTCGAACGATTTTTGACGAAAAGCAGCAATTCAACGTGTACAAAATGCTTGTGCACGTTATTGCTGGAATATACCTCCTCGAACTCATGTTAGTCCATACATTAAAAGTGCTAGGATATTAAATATGGAAGCCCGAAGGCGCTTACATTTTGCCACTCTTCTTTTCGGTGTCATGCAAACCAAAGTTCCATCATACCTATACCAAAAACTTGCCTGGATGGGTGAGCGCAGTGCCCTAAGCTATCAAACAAGATCAGCATTTCAAAAGCTGACGATACCTAGACACCACTCCGCAGGGTTCAAGGGAAGTTTCCGATACAGTGCCACCAAGTGTTGGAATAATCTACCACCACCACTACGTAATTTGCGCAATAAGGAAAATTTTCGACGCAAATATCGAAACCTCTTACTTTTAAACCCTCCATAGGGGACTTGGTGGCGCTGTGTGTAACTTCCTTTGTAAATATGTAATATTTGTATTGTGTTGTATGTAAAATAAAAAAAAAGGTGATGTTTTAGTTTAAGTTTCTTGATTTTCAATTGTTTTTTTCTCAAGTGTGATCGCATGATTTGCTTTGATTCTCTTATGGTTTTATTTATTTTATTTTATTTTTAATCTTTTATTCGTTTTGTTTTCTTTACTTTATTTTTTATTATTTTTATCTCTTTTAGGTTTAAGGTGTAATGTAGTTTTTATTATTTTACTGTTCAGTGGGTAATTGTCTACTCCAAATGTCATAAGGGGCCACTGAAAATCAGTGGTGCGAATGGTCCATCTCATCATTCGTGCCAGATACTGAGTTGGTCCCTTTTATCAACAGAGAAATGTCCAGTACCTATTATATACATTATTTTATTATATTTTATTATTATTGTTATTTTTTCTTTTTTACTTAGTGTTACTTTTGTTTTATTTTTTTTTTAATCTTGTATTGTATGTTGTGTGTGCTGTTGATAATAAATGTTTTTATTATTATTATTATGTATCTCAATTCCATAATACTCGGGTACCATCATAAGGAAGGTACCCGGTCCTTTGGAAGGCTTACGTGGGGACACGGATCCAACACGCAGAGGCCCTTTCGAGAACTTTACTGTGTTGTGGGACACCAGCCGCAGCCTGCCCATGACTGCACTATAGAGATACAGCCCTGGGCAGTCCGCGGCCGATGTAGGACTATTGCAAGATAAGGAAACAAAATAAACTGGGCTATGGAATGGGATGTTAATGGACCGGAATTAAGGACTATGGAAGACTATGGCACCTGCCTTTCTACTAAGATATAGCAAAAAATTGTTGGCAGGTGGTGACTCGCCCTCTCACTGTATGGGCCCCCGAAATAAGTCGCTGCAATAGTGCGACAAGGGGGCAACATATTGTGAGCAGCTAAGGGTGGAGAGGCGTCCCTGGACTTTAAACTACGATCACGCGCTCCCTGAGGGTCCAGCATCACGTGCCCACTCGCCACTTACGATTCGCATCCACCCTTCGAGCTAAAAGCTCTCGCGACTCCACTCTGGCCGGCCGGTTAAGGCAAGCCAGAGGTGGGGGTCCTGTCCTCGTCAGGCTTCACTCCGACCGGCCGGTGAAGGCGAGCCGGAGATGAAGACAGGGGCCTCCCCCGGGAGCACTCGGTTCCCGCGGGGTCGCTACTCCCCGACACCTCGCCACAAGGTGTCCTGCGGGTTGACTGACTGCACGGGTGAAATATCTATTGTCACGTAGACCATAGATATTCCAACCGTGGGCGATGGGGTCGTCACATCCCTACGCCCTTATTATTATTATTTTTATTATTTTGTGAAAAGCTTATTTGAGTGGGTGTGGCATCTATGGGAATTTGATTCATTTTGGCAACGTAAGCTTTTTTCGTATAATTTTGGGTTTAATTATGTGTGTTTCTTTCTATTTGTTACGCATTTTGGTTTAAGCTCCTAAACTGATTTTTATGAAAATTGTTTACAAGTACATTATATTCTTATCTTGCAATTGAATTCTGAGGTACACAATTAACTGTTTGTCACAAAAACGAAACTCGAAAACAATAAATTCGTATACAGAACGTTCTAAACTGCACACGAGCGAAGCCACGCGCTAAGCGCTTAACTAGTTTACACTCGATCCAGATAACCAAACCAGAAATGCCAAATACGTAAACAGTTCTAACACGTAAATATCGAAAGTTCAGTATGTTTACTCCACAATTGTGTCAGCCAATGCCCTGATGAGCAGATATTTATACCGATTGCAAAAATATACCTCTGGGTTGCCAAGTGTCAATAACCTGGACTATGTGCCTAGTTTTGATTAGGGTTACGTGAAAAAAATACTAAATAAGAAGAGTGGTGTAGAAAAAACTTGATATTCGCTTTACACAAAAATATTCATATTAGTTTAAGAACTTATTTCTTTTTACATTCCGACATACAACTAAATTTACATTTTACACCTTATTAAGTATATCCTTATACGTTATACGTTATATAAGAAAAATAAAGCTTTCTGCAGGTATGTCTGTATCAGAAATACTATAACATAAATAAAACCACAAATACCTTATAAACAACCACAAAAGGTCATTTAAACGATTTACACACTACATTTATAACATTTATAAATCTACGGAACCCATCAACTAATTTAAGAATCACCGCTGTCTAATTTATTTTTACAACCGTGTGCGTAGTTTAAAAATATTTAGATCAATGTACATGGCTTTGCGATTAGTTTTCATTGTGTATTTGCCCAAGATTTTCTTTGAAAACGGATCTAGGGCGTACGTGCTAAATCTATAATATTGTTTTGTGAAAAAAACAGGTCTTTTATCTATACATAATAATATTATAAAGCTGAAGAGTTTGTTTGTTTGAACGCGCTAATCTCAAGAAGGTCCGATTTGAAAAGTTCTTTCGGTGTTAGAAAGCCCATTTATCGAGGAAGGCTATAGGCTATATATCATTACGCTAAGACCAACAGGAGTGAAGCCATGCGGGTGAAACCACGGAGCGCAGCTAGTATATAAATAAATCAAGATCGTATTTTATGAATTGTACTGAAATAAATATAAGCTTAAAAGGCATAAAACATACAAGACAGTATGAGAACTGTGAATTTTTTAAACGTTTTCTGTTATTTTATTTCTATTTATATGCGTATAAAAACTCTTTTGTAGTGAACTTAATTATATAAACAGCTGGAATGTATTTAGTATTTCCTTGTTTAAATACATATCATTTTTATAATTTTTATGGTAGGTATTTGCTTTAACATATAAAGGAGTGATCTGATATATGGCAGTTTTTCTAGTAGAAAAACGTTTGTCCCGTGTTTATTATGCGAAGATATACTACAGCATACGACTAACAATTTAAAATCCGCTTTTACTCAAATTCAAACGAACACACCAATTTGATTCAAACGAAGTCAAGTCAACTAAAACAACTTTAAATGCAGTCGCTACCGTTAAATGTAAAGAAAACTAAAATAAACTTTACGAGCCCTTCCGTTTACAGAAATTGTTTACAAAATATTTGGAGATTAACTCTTTCGAATCGTCCGTTAATTACAGCATAAATTTAAACATTTTTATAGCCTCTTTTCACACACGGTTTATGTTATTGTGAAATTTAAATATACTTTTAATTTAACACATGTGTTGACTGTATTCTTGTGAAGTAGTAAATATCATTATTCCATCAGGCCCCGGAATCACAGACACAATAGAAAATCTATTGTGTCACGGTCGGATCTGGCCGTTCGGGGCTCAATGGGTTATTATACATTATCTGTGCATATTTAATTGTCAATATATGTGATCTACATGGACGTATAAAAAAAGAAATAAAGTAAAATCTTTTTTTATACGTCCATGGTGATTTACAAATTAAAATTTAATAACAAATAAACTTATCGATAGAGAAGTTGGAATAAAATAACAGAATTATTCTGCGAAAGCAAAGGAAGAATTAATGGTGATGAACTTTATAAAAACATATTATAAAATGTATCTAAAACATAGAGTTTTCCAAATTTTTAGAAAAGATCAAATACGATGTCGATTAGGAATATCTCTATAAAAAATGACTACAAAAATGAAGTCAAAAGGTCGTAGACTATATGCCATCTATTTTTTTCTTTTCCTTCTTAACACAAATCTTATTTCTTATTTCTCTAACTAACTGCAGCATTGTTTCAAAAATATAAATCATCTGCATTTTATCACACAGCAAGATTCAAGAGGGGAAACGGTTTCGTTATTTATAACTTTCCTACAAAATTTCGAAACAGCCAAACGTTCAGTCACAAGTCGTGTCAATCATTGTGGCGTATTGAAAAGTGATACGTATACAAAATGCTGTTAATTTATCACCTTGTTTCACGGAACAGAACTGAAGCAACATGACCAGTTTGTATGGGACCGTTCGATCTATTGATTTGCAGAACAGACAGAGGTCATGCTTATGTGGGCAATAATGTTCAGAATTTGACAGCTAATTTAAAAAGAAACTTAAGACAAGTACTGTACATGTAGTCTATTTTTTATTGTCATTGTTCAAAAGATGTGAAAGAAGACATAGGTCTTTCGTAGGCTTAGATCATTAATTCGTAGGAAATAACGTAGAAAGATGTGCTAATATTCTTAAAATTTTAGGTCTGTATGTTTATTTACCCACACATTTATTAAAGCTTAGAAACAATGCAAGTTTCGTAATAATTCATTCGAAATTTTTAGTAATACAACTTAAATGTTTACTGAAGTCGATTTATACAATATATTTTATAAGTATTTATGCAAGTTTGATATTTAAAGTATGAATATTGAAACTAGCTCTATCTCTTCTTATAC
Source organism: Colias nastes (assembly GCA_907164665.1). Classification (NCBI taxonomy): domain Eukaryota; kingdom Metazoa; phylum Arthropoda; class Insecta; order Lepidoptera; family Pieridae; genus Colias; species Colias nastes. The sequence goes on along the minus strand of CAJQZM010042206.1, from coordinate 27,637 downwards.
TTACATCATATAATATATTCAGTACGGACAGGAAAAGCCAAAGGAAATATAAAACTGCCCCTGTACCGCGACCCTGTCGCACGAATGTCGCTAAATTGTCGTTAGTTCCGTCAACAAGTTGCGTCGCGACAAAAGTTGTAACTAGACGTAGGTCACAATATGTTTAAAATAATCGCACTGCTAACATTGACCTAATTCTCTTGAGGTCTTCACTTATGAACGTTTCCTATGTGCAGATATGATATTAGAAAATATGAAACACACAACATTATAATAAAATCGCTGTTTTCCTTATTAATTTACATAATATTAAAATAAAGAATAATTATATTGTAAAATTACCCTAGCATGTTCAAACCTTGAAAAAACGAAATGCATCAAAAAAAGAGCGTGTGTGCCGAGCACACGTGTCAGAAGTGAAACTTCTTTGACAAGATTCAAAAATTCCAACATCGTCGCCTTACTCCATGACGTGACGGTATTGCCATGACGCGATACTGAAATTTTACTCTCAACGCGCCTAAATAAGTTTCACTTCAAAAATATTATTCCCAAATTCAAAATGCTTTGTAGTCACTAATGGATTTACAATCATTCTAAAAACCAAATAATTAACAATAAGCAGTTACATTAATTTAATTTATTACACATTCATTTAAACGAAAAATAAAACCTCTTTATAGCATAGTTTTTCTTTATTCCCTCCACGCTCGTACGTATAAAAAGCAGTTTCAATAGAAAATCTGTTATCTAGAAAAACTTTGAATACAATGCGATTCACCATATAGTACGTCTATTGTATATTATGTTAGAGATAAAGTTTACATTGCTATGTTCACATGTTTTTACTTTAATATTTCATCGTTCAATGACTGTAGAGATATGTGGTACAGTTTAAAATTGTATTTATTTGAAGATTTATAGAAATGAAAGATAATTCAACAGAAATATTTATTTTGCGAGTCAAAGACAAGGAAAAAGCCAGCCTTTAGCCACTGGCTAGTTAGTTAGATAAACTTTATCTATACTAATATTAAAAAGCTGAAGAGTTTGTTTGTTTGTTCGTTTGTTTGAACGTGCTATCTCAGGAATTACTGGTCCGATTTGAAAAATTCTTTCGGTGTTGGATTGCCCATTTATCATCACTCTAAGACCAACAGGAGCGGAGCAATGCGGGTGAAGCCGCGGAGCACAGCTAATTCCAAATATCTGTAGATACTTGTTCTAGTTATACAATATTAAACTCATTCCTAATACTTAACATCTAGTTATACTCTAGTTTTACAATATTTAACGTCAAGAAAAGAAACGTAATAAACCTTAAAATATGTAATATTCATGTAAAACATTAAATTCAGACGATAAGCAGTATTAAATTAATACATTACTATACTTTCTAGTATTTTCTTTATATTTTTCATACTATTATACATTTTTGTAGCGTAATTGAATAAACTATTTCAATGGATTGTTGGTAAACTAATGTTAGAATCAGAACTAGGACGCACGACGTTCTAAATAATTAGAGCTAATATAAACCTAGGTTCCAGATGGCGGCCTGACATATTTCCAGTAAAAGCTTAACTATTTTAGGTCTATAAAATAGGAAATACATGTATACCTAGCCTAATAATATTACAGTCGTAATATGGAACTGGAAGCTAAATTCATGTGTTTCTAGTATTATTAACTGATCTTTCGTTAGTCACATGCCCCAAAATATTTTTCGACAACAAAAACTTTTGTAAAGTTTTCTGGATTTTGAATGTATTTCCGTTATTTAACAACTTTACATCACATGATATTATGTGTTTTATTTTGTGTTTATTTGATTTTGCTCAAAAACTTGCTTAAGAGCTTTTAAATCTTATTTTACCGTTTGAAAGCTACATTCATACCGAATCCCAAAATGACCACTGTCAGTAATCTTATATCTTCTCATGGATACTATGTAAAAAAGGCTATATTTATGTATTTTTATATTACGATACAGCCCAATTCAATCTAGGAGAAGCTTGTCAATTACAAAAGCTTTTATAAGCTTACTAAAGCTAGTAAATATATCATATCTATCACTGTTAAACATGCCTTATAGCAATGCGTCATTATTGCTCTATGAACCAAAAATATACACCAAGTGAAATGTTAAAACGTCTGTTCTGACGTAAATCTTGTTTAATAACATTAATTTGTTTATTATAACGAGAGAGGAATGAAAATATTACATGTAGTTTATGTAAATATCCATTGAAATCCTTTGGTACTGGGATAAACAAGGTGATTAACTAAAACATGACTGGTGTTCAAAATAGTTTTTGTTTTTTATCTTTGATAGTTTAGGATTATTCTATTAAATAATACCTGTTAAGTTATATGATGCCTAATGTCTAAACTAATAGATTTCTTGAAATAAAACATTAAAAAGCTCTATCTATAGCTTTAAATCCGGACGAAGCCAGGACAAACAGCTATTATTTAATAATTTTCATTCTAGATATTTCACACGTTGCAATCTAGAAATACTATATCATAATAGTAGGTCTAAGATATACGTCTATCTAGTAATGTATTTAATTATAAGCCTTCAAAGCGAAATCATATATTTTTACACGTAAACTAATATTTTTTAATTATGTTTTTCCATGTTAACGTTAACATTAAAAAGTTGGCACTAATGTTCTATTTACCGTGCGAAAATAAAATCATCAAAGAAAGACATGACTAGGTACTTTTTTAGTTATCCATCACCTTGAAATATACTGTAAAGTTAATATGAGTCATGACTACAAAAACTATTCAAAATATAACGGCATTATTAAATAGTAATTATTATAAATTAGGTATTAATTAATATGACCATGTACCTAGTTACATTTTTAAAGCTCGATCTAAATATAATAAGTTCGTTTCCAAATCAATTAAATCAAAACAAATCACATAAACAAACAAACAAACTCAAACATTTATTTATTCAATTAGACTTCTTCGAGAAGCACTTTTGAAACGTCATATTTTTACATATTTTAAACATTTACCACCGATTCGGAAAGCAGTATCTATGGAGAAGAACCGGCAAGAAACTCCATATGTTTTCATAAAATATATAACCTAACTTTTTTATGCAAAACTACAAGTGCTAAAACGATTCCCATAAAGCATTATTCTCTTCAACAGTAATCGTTTGATCTATGACGTATAATAAATATTTTTACAGTGCACCGAGGAGTGCAATAACAAATTTCTGTGCATATAACAATAGGTCTCGTCTACAATCTCTTAGTTGCAATTGTCTCTCTGCTGTGTGTTTTCGTGTAGTGACGTGAAGATCGGTTTAAAATCGGTAAAATATTATTTAAATGAATATTAAAATGGGGATATCGGTTGATATACTGTGATAATATTTCTTAAAGCTTCACGCGTCCTACGTACATTATTTGCTCGTAACTAAATCAGTATGGGTCGGACGCGTGAGGGGTTAATTAAAATATAGTATATTTGACGTGATTTTGCTATAGCGAAATAGTAACCGGTTGTATAGAAAAACTTCATAACAAAACGTATCTATAATTCCAAAAGTTTTATCAAAATGGTGAAAGCAAACGTTTGCAATAAATAATACAAATTTATACGATCACTAAGTTAAAATCTTTTATCCTTTTTTTATAAATACTAATGGGTTTATTATATTTAACGAGTTTGTTTACTTACAAGTTAACGAGATAAAACCATTAATATTGACCTTAAAAACAACTTACAAAAACCCTTACATCATTGTTTACCAGATTGCCCATTACAAATTAGTTTTAAGTATATAAAACTAACCAAATCCTTTCTTGTTTCAGATATCAAAGTGATGTGCACACATCCAGTGAAAGTGTTAAGTGTAAAGTGTAATAAAATCAGTGTACATGAGTGATAAAGTGATGAGTGAGAAGATGACGAACATTACACCAGAAACTAGGATCATGATGATGAGGTCCGATGATAGCAGGAAGGGATATAGGCGGCAGGTTAGTGAAGATATATTATATGAATAAATATAATATTGATTACGTACATATAGATCGATTAGCAATGAAATAAGACAAATATTTTTTTTAACAATAGTAAAAAAAAAACAAAATATTAACTCCTAGCTTTCCGCACGCGGCTTCGCTTGCGTAATCAAAGAAAAAACCCACATAGTTCCCGTTCCCGTGAGATTGCAAGGATAAATCCTACCATATATATTTTCTCAGGTCTCAAGCTATATTATACTAAATTTCATTCATACTAAATTTCATCCCAAACGGTTCAGTGGTTGAGACTGACAGACAGACAGAGTCACTTTCGCATTCATAATATTAATTAGAATTAGGATAGTTATGACAGTTAGGATAATTAGGACTAGGTAGGATATAACTTATAAGTTAGGATAATAGTACCTAAGTATGTTTATTTATTTATCCATACATTAACTGATATTGATGGCTCTTCACACATTAATCAAATAGGAAACCATATAAAGTTTAATTGAGGAAAAGTTTTTCCAATTACTCTAATGTATTTTATGGTTAAAGGATACATTTAATTATATTTTATTGGCTTCCTAACTAGCCCCGGGTTGACCCGAGATAAAAACACCTCACGAAACAAACATAAGTCCAATTCATGTATCGTCATATATATATTTATAATTAACTAGTAATTTTTATTCTTTAATTGTTATTAATCTGTAACTATAATAGTATTCTGTTTACGTATTTAATAATACTTGTATGAACTCATAAGGGAAGGCACTGTTTTCTGAGACACAGGTAATAACCTAGTTCAGAAGGCAGAGCAAAATTGTGAACTGAATAATATGTAAAATTTGCTAATAAGTATTATTTTATTTTTATTTTATAAGTATTGTAGCTTTCGTAGGTTGTAGAATATTCAAAATCGCTTCAACAATTTCGAAGGTTATTTGGTACAAACAACCAAATATTTCTTCTTTATAATATTAGTTAGGTAGGTAAGTTTTCAGGACTATGCTACGGATCATAAGTCAATCTATCAAGTTTGTGTGTGTGTGTGTGTTTTACGATGACGTAATTTAAAAGCTTCTAAACATATCGCATTATTTAAAATATTCACTAGCCGCTTGCATATTTTATAGCCCCTTATAAAAGTACATCATAAAATCTCTCAAAATTTCACATAAAATAATAAAAACATCATAATTTTCCTTGATTAACGATTAATAAAGAAAAGCTTCCTACAACATCGGCACATGCAATAAATTTTCATCTGTTATATCAGAATTAAATTATAATACAGCAAATTAGTCTGTATTGCTTAACAGTAAAGCTGATTATCGTATGCATAACAGGTGACAAAATATAAGTCACTGTGTCGTTCAATGATCCCTTCCAAATGTTGGTTTCAATCTAGCGCTTAGATAATGTCACTAGTGATGTTCGCTTCCGGGTGTGTTGTCGATGATTTATGTACGTGTCGATGATTTACGACCGATCTGAATTTCGACTAAAATAACATGTATTTGGGTCAAAGCCGAATATATTTTAGTTGGTGTTAGTGTGTAATTTATTCGTAGGTAATTTTTTTATGATTGTAATTGATATTTTCTATTAAATTTATTGCTTACAAATATGTATGACATATAAATCTATGCATTATGGAGTCAAACAAGTTTTAGTTTCATTTATTTTTGAATAGATGATGTACAATTTACAACTACTTGAAAGCTTAACATATATCTTAGAGGTATATGAATAAATCATTATAATGACACCATCTAATTATAGACATCGTAAATTACGAAAACGATGTTTTCTATTTATAAATTAACGATACTTAGCGCCGACAAAACAGCACTTTAGATGTCATCAACTTTACGACGTCATATTTATTAGACCTTAATGTCAGTAATAAACATCATTATTTGAACAGCATTAATAGCATAATTTTGAACATAGGAAATCAGATTCGGTGCAGGAATTAAGGATATTTAAAAGCTTACATTTGTTATTTCTATATTGTTGATATTAATACAAAAAGTATTATTGTAAGAAATGTATCTGGTAAAAAGTCATTAGACAGGATCCTTAAATGCAAAGAAAACCACAACAACGTATATAATTGAATACAACTCAATTTTAGATTTCCCATTCGTATTACTAAATAAATAAATCAATACAAAATAAAATATCGACAAATTCCGTCACATCACTATCAATCGGTATCACTGGAACACGGCGCTTAACATTGATCGATTCAGAACGGTCGTGTACATCACTAGTTAACATATATCTCAGCGAGGGTAATAATTATTTTGACATTTAGCGTAAATATTAATAGATAATAGGTCATTGACGCAGAAATAGGTCTTTTAACTTTTTTTATATTTTAGCTTCAGCTGTATGTTTATTGTTTTTAGGTGAATTTTTATAGGATAACTAGTGGTCCGCCCCGGCTTCGCCCGTGGTACATATTTAGTATCCTATGTCCTTCTCCTGGCTCTTAACTACCTCCCTGCCAATTTTCAGCTAAATCGGTTCAGCCGTTCTTGAGTTATAAGTGAAGTAACTAACACGACTTTCTTTTATATATGTATATAGATCTATCGGTACATTTTATTATGTATGTTTTCTTAGAATTGCATAAATATTATTCAATCTTTTATCTTACTAATAAACAGGATGAAAAGTCTAATCTAATATTATGGAATATCTCGACATCGCAATACCCTAAAATACTTTAAGAATAGATTGTTTAAAACATTATTATTAATACCAATTATAAAAAAATTAAAATAAAATTATTATGTTTATAAACACTGTATTCATTTGTTTATATAAGCTAATCATATTTGAAAAATGTTTTAATATCAATTACATGAAATGAAAATAAAAGTGTTTTGTTTACAAACATTGTATTAACTTGTTTAAAAACAAATTATAGACTATTGAAAAGAATAATTGCATATTATACACATTTAATTTGTTCATTCAATGAAAGTAAAATGCAATTCTCATCTTATTGCCAAATCAAAGCATAGATTTGGGTGAAATTGGTAAATAAAAAATAGTTATAGTACCTACCTATATTGTTAAATACATTACTATGTTTTGTGTAGTGAATTTTATTTATTTTACACAGGTTCTTGCAGCCCTAGCAGTGTCCCTAGGCCCGTTTGCAGCGGGTCTAAGTAAGGGCTACCTCTCACCAGCCATCGCTTCCATGCAGGAGTCCAGGATGCATGGCTCCTTCACCGTGACGGATCAGCAGGCGAGCTGGATCGCTAGTTTGAGCTTATTAGGTAATGATATACTTCTTTTATTATTATACTGTCCTAGTACTTAATAAATATAACGGTAACGGATATACAACATAACATAGCTTTCCGCCAGCGGCTTCGCCCGCGTTTTCAAAGACAAGCCGCACAGTTCCCGTTCCCGTGGGATTTCCGGGATAAAACCTATCCTATGTGTTAATCCAAGTTACCCTCTATATGTGTGCTTAATTTCATTGTAATCGATTCAGTAATATTTGCGTGAAAGAGTAACAAACATACACACATCCTCACAAACTTTCGCATTTATATTATTAGTAGGATACTGTTTTATTGGTATATCCAGTACACGCAAAGCTCGGAAGCAAAATAGGCAAATAAGCAATGGTTATACATTGTAAATACCGAGCAAGATTAAACACATCAACGTTAGTTTTAAGTTAACGCTGTGATTTATACAGCTCGTTCAAATTGCCCTTTGTTTATGGAAACTGTGGTATTTGTTCAATTAGTTTCATGTGAATATATTTGTTATAAATTATATTATAACAATAATAAAACTGAAAAGGTAGACGAGCGTTTTCCATAGAAATTTTCCACTGTAAGTTTTATTTTCACTCACAGATTTTCACTACTAGTCTAGTCTAGTGGATATTCTTACAGATTTTTTAATTATTTACTAATGTCTAGTTACATATACAAAACTAGCTGTGCTCCGCGGTTTTACCCGCAGTGCACCGCTCCTGTTGGTCTCAGAGAGATGATATATAGGTAGCCAATAGCCTTCCTCGATGAATGGGCTATCTAACACCGAAAGAATTTCCAGTAGTTCCCAAGATTAGCGCGTTCAAACAAACAAATAAACAATCACACCAACAAAGAAACTCTTCAGCTTTATAATATTAGTATAGATATAAAGCTGCGTTTTTAAAGGATCAAAGGATACGTCGACAAAATTTGAACTTATTGCGCTCATTTGTTCAGGAGTAAAAAGTAACAAACAACAAGTTACGTAGTATAATTTATAAATTTAATAATAGTACATAGTTTATGAAAAATAGGACCATAGATAAAATACAACAAAGGCTATAATTCACATTATAATAAACTATAAAATCAATTAATTTAAGACAGTATACATAAATAAATAACGCTAATAAATACAAATAATATAAATATAGTAACCAAGATGTAATTAATTCCTGCAGTCAGTACTAAACCAGTATAGTGCTTGTAACAATAGTAATCTAAGCTAGTGTTTTCATAGTGTTCAAGCCATTAAATACTGGCAACTGGCCGTAAAATGTTTTGTTCATGTTATTACGTACATAACATGTGAGATTTATTATAATTACACGAGTTAATTTCCTTAGAAATTAACTTGATAATTTCCAATATTTTCCAATATTAATTTCATATTATTTTATCCTATAGAAGCGAAATAATAATACTAAATCTAGACGAGGTGTTTGATACAATGGTAACTTATTATCTATACTAATATTATGAAGCTGAAGAGTTTGTTTGTTTGTTTGAACGCGCTAATCTCGGGAACTACTGATCTGATTTGAAAAATTCTGTGTTAGATAGCCCATTTATCGAGGAAGGCTATATATCACAGATCACAGAAACTAACTACTATATATCATCTCGCTGACCAACAGGAGCGGAGCACTGCGGGTAAATGCGCGGAGCACAACAGCTAGTCTAAAATATAATTTACTTTCGACCGGATTCTATCTTATTTAAATGTAATGAACTACAATATTATCTTTAAAGATAGTTTTTATTTTGTTCGAAATATAATAAAATCGGTCAAGACGTCTTTGAAATAAATAATTGGTTGAATCATTACAAACATTTTTTTCAAATCAAAACATTCAAAAGATGAAATCTTTTCTCTTCATAATATTAGATTTTATTGGTTATTCTTTACTTACCTATATGTTTTTTAATAATAGCAATCAAAATCCATACTAATTTGTTTACTAATAGCATCATACCTCAAAAATATTTACAACTTAAACCGCTTGATCGCCTTTCCTTTGCCGATTTATCATCATAAGTTTATGAAAATTCAAAACACAGGCTTATATAAAGTCACCAACACTTTGACCACACTTAAGCGTAATTTAAATTATATTTGCTCACATGATTTATTCGTGTTTGCACAATACCTTAAAAGCAATTAATGTACAGTCAACAAAAACATCAAAGCCAGTCAAACACTTTGCACGAACAAACAGACAAACATATGTAATTAGTTGTGACAACATTAATTAACAACGCGGGTATTTTGCAGTTTTGTGATTTAATAGCTTTTATTAATATTTACTAGCATATCGCCCTGACTCTACCTGAGAAGAGTTTTTACTAAGTTTTACGAAATTTTAAGAGTTTTAATTCTAATCCAGGCAAAGATTAAAAATAAAAACGTTCAAATACCTTGTTGTAGTTTTCAATAGTGCTCACATATCGAATGATCTAACTGCCTAAATGAGTTTTTTCCTAATTATCTATATATGTTAATAAAATAAAAATGAGCTGTACACTTACTGTACGTCTCAAATAAAAGAGATAGAGCTAATAATAAATCAACTAATTTTGAATTATATTCATGTTATTATGTCTGTTTATGACTTTTGAAAGAATTTCGAATATTTTTTCAACAAACGTAGTCTTATACAGGGTGTACCTAATCGTTAAGGGTGCACAGGCGATTATTTCGTAACTATTACAGATATCAAAAAAACTTTAAGCTGATATCGAAAGTACTTTACGTAAAAAGTAAAATGACACTATTAACTTTTTAAAAATAAAACAGGAAATATCCTAAAATTTTACATTAAACTCACAAAAAGCCAGGACCATTAGCTGATTCAACTCTATACCACATTTTATTAGTATTTATTTAGTTTTAAAGGCCTATAACCTAAATACAAGCAAAAGCTTATTTATATTCATAAATTATCATAATAGGCTGAATGCATTATGGAAAGCAGAATGCATAATGAACCTAATTTCTATAGCAATGAGGTTTTAAATGGCTTGTTACGTAATATTCGTGTAATAGGGATGTCTGTCAGCTTTATTTACTCTAAATAATATATTTAAGATGTTCTATCACTTTACCTATACATAATAGCACAGCCTGCGGCTATTTGCGAAGTAATTGACTAATTATATATTGCCTATAAATATAATAAAATTATTCAGTACATTTTCTATCCGTGTACGAAATTTCAGCTAAATCGGTTCGGAAGTTACTGCGAACATACAGACTTTCATGTTAACTATTGACGTAAGAAAGAAACAGATTACAATATTATTTGTTATATAGTTCAATCTGACTTTTTATTACAGAGTCTTAGTGTGATGATATATTATAGCCTATAGCCTTTCTCGATAAATGGGCTATATAACACCGAAAGAATTTTTCAAATCGGACCAGTAGTTCTTGAGATGAGCGCGTTCAAACAAACAAACAAACTCTTCAGCTTTATAATATTAGTACCTAGTATAGAATATATGCTTGCATTTAGCAAACGAGTACAGTATATTGAGAAACTCAATCTGATTCTGTATTCAATACTGATTTAAAACTCGAGTTTAGAGACTTAAAAAAGTCCCATGGTCAATAAGGGGTTATTTAGAAATGTTTCTAAACAAAATATCATCCGAGTAAAAATCGTATTTAAAGTATTATGCATTTCTTTATTTTCTCGATAAAATAAACACATCAGCCCCAGACATCCTTGCTTTTAATATATTCCAAGGCGCATAATATAATAAATCGGCAGTTTTATGATAATTTTGCATTTGAATGCTATTATATTTAACTTGCGAGGAACACATGTTAAATGTGTTTCTTGTGCATATTCTACGTGTTGGGTCATTGTCAAATTTTGCGCAGGTAAACGTAACTGCAGATTTCAAAAATGTGAAAAAGAAAATATTTTAAAATTGAACTTTTCTTTATGCCTGTGCCTGTTAAAACAACTGAAATAGGGTTAATTTAAGTTGGCCGCGATGTTTAGCTAATAATTTAAGATTTATTTCAGATTTAGTGCGTCAGGGTGGTGAAATAATACAACTCTGTTATCATTACACTTTACCTTTTATCATTAAATTAAATAAGCCAGTCGCACATATTTTGGCTTTTATATTAATTACAGTCTTATATCTTATAATCAACATTAGAAGCACAAGCTTTTTTTAAGTTTTACAGTAATTCATTTAAAATTTTAGTCAACTCTGTTACTTTATGAATAATAACAAACCTTAAATTCTACACAACGCCATGAAATATCTATAAATTAACAGCTAATTACAATATATAACCGCTTCATTAACTGACAAATTAACCTATTGTAATATAGCAGTATTATATTGAATAGCTTTTCCTAAATTTCGTAAATATGTTCTTTAATCTTCGGGACACGAAAGTAACAGAGTTGTAACACAGTAACTTAGTTGTTCTTTTTGTACTATAAGTGAATAAATTGCATACTCTTGATATGTCGTCAGTTCGTCACGTTCGAAAATATTGATTTTGGTTCTTAAAACATTTTTCTTACATGTGGGCTGATTTTTTTCATATGAAACTTTGATCCACATTCCACAGCAAGACACTCTTGTATAATTTGTATTTCCTGCCTAGAGAATTTAACGGCCTTCTTGTCAAATATTTTATCAATAGCATACTTTTCCTTCCGATTCTTAACTTTTTCATGGCGTTTTTTAATAGCATTTACTGGATTTACTGGATTGCCGTCCTTATTTTTAGACTTCTTTCGTTTTTCTATTTTGCATTGTTTTTAATACGTCTCGTATCTCTTGTTAACTGTTTGTAATTGTTACTTCAATTTTATATAATCTGTAAATAACTGCGATATGTTTCTCTTAACTTGCTTGCTGCTCATCTAGCGTGAGAAGCATTTTAAGGGCGTTAATAACGGCAGAATATACTGTAACAATATCTTCAAGTTACATTTAATTATATATGATTTATTTACATATAACAACTCAAAATTACTTTAGGAAACCGATTATTAAGAAAAAAAAATATTACAAATATAAAATTTCAAACAAAAGTTAAAGAATACATGCTTACTCAACTCTGTTACCATGAGCTAAGTAACAGAATGATGATAACAGAGTTGTAAATTTTACATTCTAAAAGACATAAATCATAGAATAATGCATTTAGTTATTTTTTTATTTCAAATTGAGCATAATTACCCCTTATACAACAAATTGAACGTAAAATAATAGAAAAAAACGGTTTTACTTACGTTAATAGGTAGGTAACAATGTTGATGCGGAATAAAAACACGCGGCACGTTCAACGCCACGCGGTCGACTGAAATTCAATGTACCCCTCCCCCCGACCTAACGAACGACCACAATGGCTGCAGAAACCTCGCTCAAGCTAATAGAAAGTCGAAAACAGCGCCACCTCTATTTTGAGTAATGATTTGTTTAGTAACATAGTAGAGCACACGATTCCAAACACTACGTGGGACAAAGTTAAATTTTTTTTTATAAAATAAATTTTAGCACTGATCGGTTTTAAAATCTACTCTTAGAAATATTTACAATATTCTCTTTATAGTAATATTTTAATTGATGTGGGTTGGTATATTGGAAATTGTAGTTATTTTATATTTTCTGTAACGAAGTGCTACTTGGGACAGGTCAAATTTGTATGGAAAACCCTTCTGTTACCAGAAAAAACCACAATGTTACTTTAAAAAATAAAATAAAAAATGAAAAATAGGCCTTTATTTTATTAATATATTATTAGTAATGCGATTAAGTTTGTATTTGCTGTAAGTTTTTAGTGACAGTTAACTTTTTAATGGTATAGAAGTAAAAAAGTTTTGAGGGACAAGTTAACCTGCGCAAAATTTGACAATGACCCTGTTAAAAACTGTATTTAATTTAAATGTATTTTCTTGTTACTAATTCAGGTTTAATATTAGAGAATTTTTCTTATAAGCTATCGCGGAAAAAAATGAATACTCTTAGAAAATGTACCGGAATTGTTTTAATATTCTGTTTTAGTAAGTACATAGTTAAAACGACAAATAAATAAAGGAAATCAAACAATAAATTAAGGAAAATAAAACCACATTTTGTATATAAGACTTTATTGTTAAAATTATCGTATATTTATGAAAATACTACATCAATAAACTATTAAGGTATATTATACATGTAACATATATCTAAATGACGAAATATAATAAATACATTATCTATATTATATGCATTTGATACTTGGAAACCAATAATATATTTCTCTAAAATAGCAAAATCAAAATGCGATGTACAACGTCGCCTGTCAATAAATAGAACAGATTATTAGTCCGTTTGTCTTTTTATCGGGAAAAAACCTTCTTGTCATTCACATAGAGATTTTCATATATCAATCTACCTATAGCATTTTCTAGTTAAATTATTGTAATTCAGTATTTGTTCTTTGAATGTAAATTTACTGGTATTTGTATAAAAATAAAACTTAGTTTTTATAGAGCAACAACGAAGATAAAAGAAATATTTATGTTTTAGTTGGATTAAATTTATAATTGTTTACTTATACGTAGTTTCAATATATACGCTAACAATTAAAACAACCTTAATCTAAATCTTTAAGCATATTACATAAACAACTAACAAGAAAAATACAACTTCATAAATACTTGAAACCCTTTTTTCATTATCCAAATACATATATATACACTATACATATAATATTATAACCCGAGCCTTAAAATATAATAACTATAATAATTTGATAAATACTCGAATCCTTTTGCCATTATAGGTATCAAAAAGTGTGAACATACTTCAAAACACACTACACATTAAAACCCACTTGATTACAAATTGCGAATACAAAATTACAGCCTCTGGCTGACACCGGGATAAATTAAAATTCTCCATATTAGAGCAATTTTGTAAAATTATCCAACACGGGGATACTGTGAAAAATTATAGGTTTGGACTCGCAAACGATCCTTATCGTTGAGTGGATGAAATCTATAGCTTTTTTGAGGTGCGAAATATGGATTGTGTTGATTTTTATTTGGTATGTGTATGTGTGCTTTATTTAGTTTTAGTGATGTAGGTATATTCCAAAAACCCTACACTGTTTTATGTTGATATCTGTGTGTGTGTTGTATTTTCTGGAGTCAGTATATAAATCAAAAATCCTAAAAATGAAATAAACACAATAACATAAATATCTATATAATGTGCATTAAGGCATATAAATAATATACGACGAAGTCAATTCAGTTTTTTTTACTTTAAACTATAAAATACATTAAATAATTTACTCAATATTTTACAAACTATACTATAAGCTGTATTAATTATACTATAAAAATTTACCTAAACACTATGCACTTAATAATTTACTAAATAACGAATTCATCTTTAATAACACGAAACTTCATTCGATTATTCGAAACATCGCATCTATCAATCGGCATTCCAAAATCGATTGAAAACTCGAATAAATCAGTGGATGTTTTGTTTAAGTTATTTTGGATGTATCTGGAAATAAAATGCATTCGCCTCAAATGGAATTCCTGTAGAATACTGCTGTTACAAAGAAAATATACTGAATACGTTGACTTACTACGTGCTGTGTGGCCTACGTACTAATGTATGGCTTTTATTGTTCTTATAGTGATGGGTTTACGATACTAAAGATATTATTTGTATTTTAACGAAAGATCTTGTTAATTCATAAAGAAATAAATATTTACTAGTAAACAAAACAAAGAAAAATAAAAGGCAGTAACAAAAAATGTATATTTTTAGCATTTGAAAGGGAATACAAAAATTGTTCCCCGTAAATAAGTACTTAGTATAAAAATACTAAACTTTACTACAGATAATATAATATAATACTAACTTTAGATTTAGAATATTTAGGTACAATATTAGTCGATATACTACTTTACTTGTCACGAACTAATACAGCAAGTTTTTCATTAAAAAAAATACTAAATCGGTCCAGACATACAGAAATACACATGATGTTAATTTTATAACGTCGCTCGACTGCGTCTGTAGTTAAAATTGGAAAATTCATATGATAAATCTACTATTCTGAAGAAATTGTCATTATGTTGAGTTTTTAACCGATTAAAAAAAAGGCTGAGGTCCTCAATTCGACGGTATTATTTGTACCATTAAACATTTAAACATTTCAATAAAGGATCTTTTCCAATTTCAATATGGTGAATATATTGCATAAAAAATACGAATTGCGATGTATGCTAAGCTAATCTATAATTATTTGAGACGGTAAAAACATAAGGATATCTACATTAATATTATAAAACTGAAGAGTTTGTTTGAACGCGCTAATCTCAAGAACTACTGGTCCGATTTGAAAAATTATTTCGGTGTTAGATAGCCCATTAGGTGGAGGCTGGGGTGAAACCGCGGGGCGCAGCTAGTAACTATATAAAATTATATTCATTTGCTTATATATCAATGTGATACCGAGATATCTTATGAAATATAAATCTCGGGCTTTGAAAGGAATTTAATAGGACAGTTCTTAGAAAAACTCGATAAGGGAAGAATTCAAATGGATCTTATAGATTTTTCCAGGAAACTTTGAATCTCATGTGACTGTATAGAAAATAAAAATAGAGATATTGAATCTAAAAATAGTGCTCAATAGGTGCTTATAACATACTCGACTTGTTTAGCTAAATTCTACTAGGTAAGTAAATAAATAATAAAATGATATAAAATACGATATTTAACTAAAATTAATTACACTATTGAATTGAAATTATTTATTATCTATACTAAGTAATATTATAAGGAGCAATAATTTTATTGTGTGTAATTGGGCATATTTAATGGTTTAAAAGTATTCACAAGAAATATTTCTTATTATAATAATTACCTTTATATACAGGGTGTAATCCTTAAGTGTGCACAGGCGATTATTCCGTAACTATTACAGATATCAAAAAACTTTAAACTGATATAGAAAGTACTATACCTTATGAGTAAAATGACAATAATATCTTTTTAAAAATAAAACGAGAAATATCCAAAAAAATTACATCAAATGCTCCCGTACATTTAGTATGAAATATGACTATTCCAAACATTTAATATGAAAGGTTTTGCTTTTTTATTTGATTTTATACTTTAATTATTTCGCAAATGTTAATGAAAGTTCATTTAGAAACTGTAAATAGAGCTCGATGTGGAAAAAAATGGTATTCCAAATCAAGGATGTCATTTCGAATATTTGCTTTGAATACAAAATGTATGGGAAATAAAATGTATGGGAGCGTTTCATGTAACATTTTTGTATATTTCTCGTTTTATTTATAAAAAGTTATTATTGTAATTTTACTCATTAGGTATAGTACTTTCAATATCAGTTTAAAGTCTTTTGATATCTGTAATAGTTTCGGAATAATTGCCTGCGCACACTTAACGATTACACCCTGTATAATAAGTATTTTAAACATTTAATTAAAACAACAAAAGATAAATCACTTACCAAGCGATTTATGTTTGTAGGTAAATACGTTCAAACATATAAAACAAACAATAAAACGGTTTAACATCCAATATATTTAACCTAATAAGACAATTCCTTAGCGATCGCTCCACAAATAGTAATGTTTATTTGTTTCTCGACGTGTCGGTATGTCTGTGGCGCCAATCGCCGAATTTGGCGGGAATAATATGTAAATAAATAGAATTATTTCATAGCATTTACTCTTCGCATAAGGAAAAATGATAAATAATAAACTCAAACATTTATTTATTCAATTAGACTTCTAAAAGCGCTTTTGTCATAACAGTTTTAACATTTACGACCGATTCGGAAAGCAGTATCTATGAAGGAACCGGCTAGAAACTCGTGAAAATATTTTTGTTAGCTCAGCTACGGACTAATTATTTACCTCTTACTAGGGGTCCGCCCTGGCTTCACCCGTGGTACAAATATAGCCCATTGAATTCAGGGATGACGTATCCAACGGCGAAAGATATTTTCGAAATCGGTCCAGTAGCTCTTGAGATAAGCGCGTTCAAACAAACAAACTCTTTAGTCCAGAGAAATATTCTATACTTACTTACAATATTTGCATATTAATATACTAGCTCCATCCCGTAGTTTAACTTCAGTTTTCTATAGCGATTGATTTTTGAAAAGTAGCCAATTTTTTATAAGATTTAGTTTATACGTAGTTTTATCTGAATTTGCGAAGTATAAAACTTTGACAGTATTACAACTGTAACGTTTCAACCCGAGTGAAACCAGGGCAATTAGCTAGTTGATAAAATTTTAAGACATTAGTCCTCAACAATTTAAACAAAAGCGGTCTTGAAGCTAAACAATTGTTATAACTCAGCACTTATGTCACAAGTGCTATAAGTTTATATTATGAAGGAATATTTTAAGTGTTTCTTAAAGAACACAATGGATATTTGTAGTAAGTAGGTGTATTATGTACTTTTGAATTTTTAACGCGTGTACTTTTTTAAGGGGAATATAAGCTCTCTGCCTATATATATATATTACAGTCGCGTTCATTTCTTTAATTTGTTACAGACGTTTTTTTATATAAAACAAATGTCTAGAATTTTAAAATTATGACAAATATTTTGTCATCAGTTTGTATTAGTACAATAATTACTATGAAACCATTGGAGTAACAGATAAAAATAGGATCGATTCAGCGCCATTTTATGACGTCGTTTTCATTCAAAGGAAATAATTATCTCTTTTATTTTATTTAACTCTTGGATTCAACTAATCGGGAAGAACATAAACAATAAGAAGTAATACCACAGCTATACGTAGCTATACCTATTCGAAATAAAGTTTTTTTTTTTTTTTATCGCCTAAGCAGGCACGAGCACGAGCTGGCGGGTCACCTGATGGAAAGTGATGCCCGCCGCCCATAAGCATTCGCGATGTTAGGGCCACCGCGAATGTGATGCCGGCCTTTGAGGTATAAATATGCCAGGTCTCTGCGTCGAATCTGTTTGGGAACACTGAGGATGGTAGATCGTTCGTATCGATCGATCGATCGTAGTTTTTACTATAATGCAGAAAAAATAGTTTATTAGACCCCATAGTAGTAGTTAAATCCATCTCTAATCTAAATACTCTTTCGCATGAGCGCTAATATGCTGCTTCATCTCTAATTTCGATCTTCTTTCCCAGGAGCGCTAATATGCTGCTTTATTATATTATATTAATTATTAGTAGTACTAAAATCTCTAATCTAAATTCTCTTTCGCAGGAGCGCTAATAGGCTGCATCTTCGGAGGCATGGCGATGAGGCTTGGCAGACGTCGGGTGCTCCTCGCGATAGCTCTACCCCATACCGTGGCGTGGCTCGCCACTGCGCTGTCAACTAGTGTGGACATGGTGTCTGTCACATCGTTCTGTGGTGGCATGATTGTGTGCTGTATTACTATGATTACGCAGGTAAATAAAATAATAATTATGGTCATAAATTTAATGTTTTTTTGGTGGGATTTTAACGCATTTTTCATAAATTAAAAAAAAAACCATAGTGTGATTTGAAGATATTTTAACACATTTTTCAGTCGTAGTTGAAACTCGAAGTTGTTTATTTATTATAGTTACATAAGTAGATTGTTTCTAACTGTCGAGTTAAATTGTAACATTTAATAAATCACGTTTGAAAATTCGACTAAAATTTCGATTTCTAAGAAGATTATTGGCTGAGATCATGCTAGTAATTCTACTGGCCATAGCATATATATCTGTTTCGAATTACAAAACTGTTAAAAAGTTACTCATACTCATACTACACTTATATCAATACTTATCTCTCCCTAATGACTTTTAACTGTAGCTTAGTTAATCTTTTAACTTTCCGTATTAGGTACAATTGAGCATGACCCCAAAAATAGGTACACCTTTCTGTTATCCCACTCTCCCTTTGTTTACGGAATCGCAGAAAAAATATAATAAATCAGACAACATCGCAATAACAATTCGGATTCGTTAGGTACCTACAAAGTAAATATCAGAGAAACACCAACATTGTAATTATATGGCTCACGTTCATCAATCTTGAGTAAAATTAGTTTTATGATGCTGTTATCTCGATTCCTACGTACTTATTAATTAATTGTCTAGAATTAATTACTGGACCTAGATGCTATAAATTATTAGTTTAATCGGTGGACAAAGCATGCCGTATTATTAAGTTGTATATACCGGGTGTCCCACCGTTGGTATACTAAGCTCAAAGGAGGTTAGTTTTGCATACGCTGAGTACGTAAAAAATACATAAAAAATTCCAGACGCATTTTTTTTTCATATAGATGAATTCTTAAAACTCTATGTGTACACCCTTAATAAGCAACCCGCCTAACTTTGCCACCCGCACGTAGGCTATCTTTTAAAATAATGTTTTCATAGACAAAATGCTCACATTAGCGAAGCGGTATATGCCGGCTGCGCGAAGTTTGAGAAAACATGGATTTTAAGGAAAAATTTTGCAAAAAATTTTTAACGTAATTTTGTTGTTTAAGTATTTTTTACGTGATCAGTGTATGCAAAACTACAGATCCCTTCGCGCTTAGTATACCGATAGCGGGACACCCTGTATACTATGTACATTTTCAAACTCATAAAGTATCGCATAGAATAAGGCATAGAATGGTAGACTTCGTTGCTTTGGTAATTTGAAATTGAAAAATGTTAACATTTATCCATTCAACTAGATTTCAGAAGTGCTTTTGAATCGTCAAAACTCAAAATTCAGGATTTAAAATTTTTTCATAATGTTATATTGATTGATTTTGTAATACTTTCCTATCGGTCTTAGCGTGATTATATATAGCCTATATTATATAGCCTTCCTCGATAAAATATGGGCTATCTAACATCGAAAGTATTTTTCAAATCGGACCAGTAGTTCCTGAGATTAGCGCGTTCAAACAAACAAACAAACTCTTCAGCTTTATAATATTAGTATAGGTAACATACAAATAAAGACTGTTATATATATAACTGAGGTCAGATAAATGTGGGTCACAGGTGTGGACTATTACATATATTGCGTTGTTTTTGCGTATGTTTATATGACTTTTGTGAATTTATCGTAGCATATTTTTAAAGAAATATTTTTTATAATAGCAGAGAGTAAACAGAGTAATATTTCGTATATTTTGTAGACTATATTGTTGTAAGGGTCCAATTTATTCGACTAGACTTCATAGTCATTTCTTGTGCAATATATAGGTAGTTAAGAGTTGAAAATTTCCTCTTGTAAAAAATCGTTTGTCTCTAAGAAATAATGTAGCTTTCTGCTTGTGAAAGAACTTCAAAATCGGTAGGCATGTCACTAGTTTAGGATGTAGCTTCCATATAACGAGTTGAGTAGTTTTTGAGTTGAATCGTAACAAACAAATAAACATCAAATCTAGGATAGTTTCTTCATAGATCCATAGACAGACAAGCAAAAAAATCAACTGTATAAAATTAATATAGATTCGTGACCTCAGTGGGAACATAACCAAATACGTAACAAATATTCAATCGATCATTAGATATGCGTATCCCATAATATCCATAGAAATCCCATTCTAGATCATTTCCCCACGATAGATCATAGATCCATCCTTATTTGGAAATTGACATAACTGATTGTAATTATTGTAACAGTTGTAATGTCAGAATGATAGCGGTGTCTTTTACTGTTGTGGAAATTACTTGTAAAGAATCTGGAGAATTGTCTGTCTGTTTGAGTATGTAGTAGTAATTACTGAGACGATTTTAATGTGGTTTGTGTTTGGTTGAAATAATTTTATATATTTTTAAGAAATTGGTTAAAGCTAAATCTAACTTCTAATCTAAGAAAATTAAAATCAGGTTGGATATCTATTCAAGTATACAGTAAAATATAGCAAATTATATTTATTTCCAAGAATTTCATTTCGCTGTTATCAATATTATATTTCGATATGAATCCAATTTCCTTCACCAATGATTAGGGTTGTCAACCCTTCGGTATAAACTTGCCAATTTAAATATTACATTTAGACTATCATTGTAGAATAATATACACTCTACTACTGTGAAAAAAAGTTCACGTATTACATACATAGTACATACACATTTCCCGAGTTATGATTTTAATTATAGTTATGTATATTATAATTTTCATCGATGTATGTGATACTACTGGTTTTTATATTAATTATTTGATGAATGAAATACCCTTGTAGTAAGCAAATTTGATGATAAAATTACTGACTATACTTACCGATGAAATTGTTGTTGATTAAAAATGAAACATCAATTTTGTTTCCTTTTGTTTTTTTCTGGTCCCATCAATAGTTCCTAGACTTACCTTTTGCCCTGAAAGTCAGAAAAAGATAGCTGCTAAGTAACAAGATAGCATGCTTTTTTGTAAGTTTTCTCTATGTTTAAAAAAATGTGTGCGTGTACTAGTGTACACACGTAAGAAGTGAAACTTCTTTATGACCTTATTTTTAAAAAAATAATTTACTATATGCAACTTTACAGAAATACGTCGAATCACGCGTGGTAGGGAAGAACAAGATGGCGCGTAACGGAAAAATGTCACGCGTAACGAAAAAATGTTACACTAAATTTTTTTCCAACCCCGATAAAGAAGTTTCACTTCAAAAATAAAATAAATAAACCAGTGACAACCCTACCACTGATCCAAGTAAAACATCCAATAGGATGTTCCAGGAAGCGTGATTACGTTATGTTTTATTGTTTTCTTATCTCATATTTATATAGAGGATATTGGTAACAACCTTGCTTTGAAAACAGACCAGTGAATACACATTAGATTTTACTCTATTTTGTGTAGACTTCTAGATTAAATTGAAATGCGTTATTAGAATCTATTTCTGATATCATCGTTGTACCTTCTGCATAATGTTATTTTGTTAGATATTTCATATAATATATCTTTAGCTAAGATTAGGGTGAAGTTAAATTTTAAATACATCAACTGGCAACCACCTCAACCTAATATTCGGTAAAAAAATTACATTATTCATTTTCAACTTAATTGGTCGTAGAAACCGGAAGAAACATACAGTCAAAATGTCAATCATTTTTTACCGCGCATACTTTCGTAAATAAAAGCTGTTATTTTGACATTACAAACAGATACTTCAATTTTCGGTCATAAACAATTTCTTACCATTCGCCACGGTTTATTATTTATCACGCATCATCTTCATTAGATACGCTTATTATATCTACATAAATATGTTTAAAACAATCATACAGAAACAAAAGAACAAACATGTTTTTCATATGCTTAACAATTGACAATCACTTTATGCGCAAAAATCTTATGTTATGCGAAATTAAAGTACGCACATTTATTTACAATATTTTTCTGAAAACAGTTTTAAATAACAACCATAATTTATTTACAAGTCTTTTTGTTATTAATAACAACTAATTGTATTTTCTTTTGTCCCCAGGTATACATAACAGAAATAGCCGTACCCGAAATCCGAGGCTGTCTAAGCTCAGTGTTAAAAATCCTGAGCCAAATCGGCATCCTCATATCCTTCTCCCTTGGAGCTTACTTGAATTGGCACCAGCTGGCGTTAGTAGTAGCTGCAGCACCCGTACTTCTCTTCGTGGCCCTTCTATTTGTCCCTGAAACACCATCATCTCTCCTCCTTCGAGGCAAAGAAGAAAAGGCCGCTGAATCCTTACAATGGCTACGAGGCCCAGATGCAGACATACGTCAGGAACTAGCTACAATCAGAACCAATATCTTAGCAAGTAAGCAGTTCAATGATGGAAAAGCAGGCAAGCTAAAAGCGCTTCTGTCCAAACGTTTAACTAGACCCGTGCTGATCACATGTGGCTTGATGTTCTTCCAAAGGTTCACAGGCGCGCATGTGTTCAACTTCTACGCAGTTCCAATGTTCAAAAAGACGTTTAGAATGATGAATCCACATGGAGGAGCTATCGCTACTAGTGTAGTTCAGCTCTTAGCGTCTTGTCTATCTGGAATGCTGATTGACAACGTTGGTAGATTGCCGTTATTGATGATAAGCGGTGTTATGATGTCTATAGCTTTGGCCGGATTCGGATCTTACGCGTATTACGAAGATGTCTTCAGAAATTCAACAGATCTGACGCATGTAGAGCCTGGTTCATACGACTGGATACCTTTGCTCTGCGTTCTGACGTTTACAATTGCTTTTTCTTTGGGAATCAGTCCTATATCTTCACTACTGATTGGCGAACTGTTTCCTTTGGAATACAGAAGCACTGGAAGCGCTTTGGCCACAAGTTTCAGCCATCTATGCGGTTTCGTGAATGTTAAAACGGCTGCAGATTTTCAAGACCACATCGGATTGTATGGACTTTTCTGGTTATATGCAGGAATATCAGTGTTATGCCTTCTTTTCGTAGTCCTTTTCGTGCCTGAAACGAAAGGTCGAGAAATTGATGAAATGGACCCAAAATACGTCGAATCCTTGTGTATTAATCGATAGTATTAAACGTAATAGTATTTGAAATAGACTGATTCTTGTAAATATTTACAAAGGAGCCTTCAACCAGTATTATAGTTAGTTTTAAGTTTTCTGTTGCCTCATGTGCCTTATCGAGTTCCTTCCAAATGCATCACAGTGTTCGTTTAGTTTGCTATCTGATGAAGGAGGAAGTTTTGGAATTGCTTTACTTGAGAAAAAGAAAGAGAATGTTGAATTATTTTGTTGAACGTTGATTCATTTGTTATTGTAAAGTATAATATTATATTTGATGAGCGTGTAAGCGTTATATCTGTTAAAAATATAAGCTGTAAGTTGGTTGTTATAATGAAAAAGCAAAGAGCGAAGTTTTAAAGGTATTCGATTTTATATACATGTGTCTTTAACTAAGAACGAAAATACATCAAATTGTTAAACTTTTTAGACTTTCTCAAAAAATTGAATTGCCTTCATTAGATAGGTTCAGTGTCAGTGACAATCCCGTAGTATAGTTTTATATTTTTATAATTGTACGGCCATAGTATTGAAACACAAATCTTAATTCATTGCAAATGTATATTAAATATAATTATATTTTAATATATATTTATTCAGGAGATTTTTTCTTTCATTACATTAGAGCACTTTAACTTAGTAATGCAGTTGAAAGCAGTAGAAATGAAATATTTAATTAGTTAAATTAAGATTGTTGTTAATTGTAAATAAAGTAGACTAAGTATTATTCGTATTGCCAAATAGAACCGAATTTTCAATATGTAGATATTTAGATAATTTTGTGAGATTTTCAGAAAAAGTATTGACGAGATATATATCGCTTTAAAACATTGAGTTACTATGTACTACTAGAGAGGGCATCGCTACTACACTATTTGTAACACGAGTTAGAGCCAAGCGTCTCAAACATCGCTTATATCTATGACTAATTAGCCGCCCACGCGCGCCCCGCACCGCCGCGATTGTCGCACAGATTTGGTTCGTGGTGTCCTCTCTATACGTAGTAATAATACCTCAATGCTTTAAAATATGAAATTTTGCGTGTATAAAAATAATAGAGTAGAACATAGATAATGAATATAAATTATTTATACAGTTCAAACGATTAAAATCCAGTGATTGAAGAGTTCTTCGATATTTTATATTAAGAATATAATATTTTATGTAAAATGCAAATATTTTATATGAATGACCACTAGCGTTGTGGTTAACATTGGTTTTTAGACAAATAGGATTCAGGTTCGATAGAGACAAAGTCTCAATTTTAAATAAGTAATAAAAAATGCCTTATATAAAAATTACTATTTTTTATCCCACCATGAAACATGGGCTTGCATTTTGAAAAATAATTATATTACAAATGTATATTTATAGATTTTGTACAAAAGTTTACGCACAAAAATGTTAAAAGATATTGGGTTATGTTTGTACTGTATTCTTCCAAATTTTAGACTATCTTAGATGTGTCTAGGTGCTATAATGTGGTGCCTAATTCCAGATATTATTTATAAACTTGTGTTCTAGATTGTATATAATATAAGCAAGTGTTGTCAGGTGTACACAATGTATTTTTATGTACTTAATGATGTAGGTGTTTTAATAAAAGGTCAAACGAAATTTGTGTCTTATATTTTACCCCTATAATAATTATTCTAAAAATATTTAACTATATTATAAAATACCTACAGAAAATAATTTCACTTACACTGAAAGATCTTAACTTGAAGATTTTATGACATATTTGTTTGAACTAATTATTATTTTAAAGAGTTTTGTCTGTTTGTATGTAGCGATTGAACTCAAAAACTAATTGCCGGTTATTAAATTTGTTTTTAAATTGAATTCCTACCAATATTCAAGTTTACTGAGCTATATAGACTATATCTTTTATGTCATGATCCATTATTTTAACAATAATGGATGATTTCAAAAACTCCTAAATCAATTTTGAAAATTATTTCATATTTTGGTATGTACCTTCGTACCTACAATAATTAAAGTCAATAAAAATAAGAAATAATTGTACAGATAAATAGAAAACTAAATTCACAACAAATTTGTTAAAAGCTCAAGCTTTTATTCTTTCAAACTTACTTGTCTTCGGTTTTGACATTTACGTTTATTTTCTGTCATGATACGGGCTGGAGTTTCAAATCTTAATACGACCCGTATCTTTTACAATGAATACTCATAACTTTTAACTGGATTGCTGTTTTTATAATAAATATCTTGTCTCTACTACAAAGAGTATTAAAAGTAAGTACACCCTTATGAAGAGTACTTTTAGTGGAATATGTTTTTCAACATTAAACCCTCACTGAATAGCAGAATATATTTTTTAATATAAAAATAATTAATACATTATATCTTTTATCGCAGTTAGACTGCTGTACAGTACAGATGCAATGAAACCACAAAAAATAAGCGCCTGCGGTATATTATTAGCAATGACGTTAATAAGCATTGCGATAAAAATTATCGCAGGCACTTAAAATCTCAACGAAGAAAATCGTGAATTAATTTCACATGCAAATGCAGAACAATTAATTAATTGCATTACCATGACATGTTAATTTAGCATGATGCATCGCGTTTCATACTGGTCCATTAGAGTAATAAATCAGATGAAGTGTTCAAATAGGTTTGGCTTTAAAGAATCCACTCGAGGATTGTAAATTTATATTTCAAGTGCACTTGATGCATGCGGTACTATTATCTTAATACGTTGCCACAGGGTAGAGAAATTGGTTGTACGGTTACTGTGCTCTGTTTACTGTTAGGGTTATATTATGAAAAATGTTTATTCTGTGATTATTATGGTTGGTAAGAGAACAGTATAACACTTTTATGTATCGCATTTCCTCGAATGTTGAAGGTTTTAAAATGCATTTAATTATCATTCAACCATAAAAAATTTTAAGTTCCTTCGTATTAATACGAAAATCATTAATCTTAATAAATAATAAGAGCGAAGTTTAAGATTTGTATTGTGGGAGGTTCTATCGTAATTTGTTTATCTAAAAACGATATTTTACAGTTTGAAATTTAGAATAAACCAATCATAAGTCCAATCTTCACAAATCCAAAGCCGATTTATACCGTAAATTTATCTGCGTGTTTAATTATTTAGCTTTTGCGGCCGATTTTAATTAATAATATGTTATACTAACAAATACAATTTTAATTTCGACCATTATTCATAGTTATAATAATTGAACATTCATACTGTATTTTACTCTGTGTACGATGTAGAGAGGTAGGAACATGGTTTTTTCCGACGAGTGGAAAGCGTCAATGCCCCCTGGCTTGGAGTAAAACATGTGACAAAGATTGAGGGGATATATCTGAAGATTTATAATATTTTGAAGTGAAACTACTTTAGGCGCGTTGAGAGTAAAATTTCAAGATAGCATCATGGCAATACAATCACGTTATGGAGTAAAACGACGAATTTGGTATAATTGAATATTGCCAAAGAAGTATCACTTCTGACACGTACTCGGCACACACGCTTTTTTTTAACATTCTCCACTATTTCGATTTATTTGTCTGTGATTATCATACCTAGATAATTGGTATAAGTTTTGTTGAACTAACAGGAGCAGAACTGGAAAGCTCAAGTTCAGAGATTATCTACCTACATATAGTTCGTAGAGTTGTATAAATTTAGAACAATAGGAATAATTGTATCAACGGTTCAGATAACAGTTGTAAACTGTAAGACATAGTTTAATTTTCTATTGGAAATTAGTATTTGTGATAGGAACGATGATACACACACAACACACCGCACACAGTCACACACACAAATACACACACATT